>JAAGKR010006010.1:0-41112 GCA_011419295.1 Clarias macrocephalus
TATATACTGTGTGTGTGTGTGTGTGTGTGTGTGTGTGTGTGTGTGTGTGTGACTGAGACACTATACTATGAGTATACTATGAGTCTGTAAGTTTTTTTTTATTTAATAATAATAGTGTAAATAAATGAGAACGCAGACATTTCAGAATAGGTATATAAAGAATCTAAGAATATAACAGATCTGATAAAAGGCAATTTACTGAGCCTTGGGAAGCAATTTGACACGTTTTGACATTTGTCACTTTGTAAAATATTCGTTAATAAATATTCATATTAACATGATTTTTTTTATATTATGCTTAATAAAAGAATCGTTTCTTTCGAGAGCAGCAGTAATTACACTGAACATGAATCACATTCCAAGTCTAGTTTAAAATGTGTTTTAGGAAATTCAGTCCTGTCTCTCTCTCTCTCTCTCTCTCTCTCTCTCTCTCTCCTGTCAGATCCTAATGTCTATATTATTTGCATCTTCATCGACAGCATCTGTTTTCGTTGTGACAGTACTCTACAGTAATTCGTGAAATGTTTATTACATTTCATGTGTGTGAATGTGTCAATGTGTGTGTGTGAATGTGTGTGTGTGTGTGTGAATGTGTGTGTGTGTGTGTGGTCTTTGCTCCATCCCCAATCTTTTAAACTACTACACTTATTTTTTTTGCACATTAAACGATTAAACGCACCGACAAAAACCCGCGCGACACCCGAGGCACAAAGAGCGCTTGAGCCCCGAATGGGAGAAATGTGCAGTTTATTAGAGGAATTTAAGAAAAGATAACCATTGTGAATACCGCTCCTCCTGTCAAGAATGAAGGGAATTTCACCTCGATCATGTACCACTAAAAAGCTTGTCGAGCTTGGCACCCACCCACATTTATTTGCTTTAGAATTACCTGCCAGCTCCATTTAGTAATAATGTGTGTGTCATATGAAAGCAAACCATTGCTGCTCGCCTGGCAGGAGACTGTGGAGCTCAGGACCCACCGGGCCTGACCTCATGACCTCCCTAAGAGCCCCACCACCTCCCACCCCAGCGCAAGATGCACACACACACACACACACACACACACACTTTTACCATTCCCCCACTTTTCTCTCGTTTCAGACACCCCTCTGACACCCAAATTGTCGGTGTCAAAACAATACCTGTTTTATATAGAAGGTGAACATTTTCCCATCTCGGCCTGTCGGGAGGTTTTCAGACGCGGCGGCGGTTTAAAAGCTGTGGGGGTTCGACGCGTAGATCTTTTAACTCGGTTTTAATCGAATCGCTGTCGACTGTTTGCTCGGCTTTGATGTATGCGTTGCAAACAATTAGCAAGAGCTGGGTCAGAGTGCGGGTGCGGGAAAAAAAAAAAAAGGTCTCTCTTTTTTCTTTCTTTCTTTTTTTTCTTTCTTAAGAAAACGATCAATCCAAGTTTGCAACTGAAATCTTTCGTTCTGTGTTGGAATGAAGTTCTCAAGCGCTACATCAAGCGTATTTATTATCCGTGCGTCTGTTCGCTGCAGATCTTTCTCCGCTGTGGCTGACACTTAAATCTAACAAATTTACATGGAGCGTCTGATGTTCGAGCTTTATTTCTTACCAAAAGGGAATCCTGTGCATGTTTTATCTGAAGGAGTAACAAAAGAGAGAGAGAGAGAGAGAGAAGAGAAAGAGCAGTTTTGTCTGGAGCGCTCGGCCGCGTTGGCCTCTCGCCCGTCCCGGGCTGTCGGCCCGGGCCTGGGTTTCGGACGCCGGAGCGGGCGCGCCCCTCCCATCGTGTCATTTCCTCCAGGACTCGCTGCTCTCCTCGGCCCCTAACGAGTGTTTACCAGGACACGCTGATTCTTATTAATCTGGTTCTCGTCGGCCGCGCGGTGCCAGGACAGAGAAAAAGCAAAGGAGGCCCATGGTTTGTGTTAAGTGTTTGGCACCCTAGGTGGGGAAAAGGAAAAAAAAAAAAAAAAAAAACTCCGAGAGCCTGTCAGATCCTGTGTGACCAGTCTCAAGCCATGAATCTTTACACTGTGCAGACGCAGGCCTCCGCTTTGTTATTCTTAGTAATTATCCTCATTAAGTGAAAGCATGTGCCAATCACAGGGCTTTGAATTGTGCCCAGTATGAGGCTGAAACTCACCCTAAACGCCATTTCGGTGCATGTCAAACCCCCGTGTTGAGTGAGCTCATTAGCAGATGAAGAAAGCCATGAAATGATTGTAATGAATAGCAGCAGTGACACTAACTAGCTTTTAAGTGAGCGCATAATTGATCATTATGATTATCAAATGGAGCGCTTTTCTCCCCTGCAGTTTAATCAATGGCTTATTTAAACAAATCTCAATTTTTTATACCTTTTTTTTCCCTTCTTGAAAAAAAAAAAAAAAAAAAAAAAGAGTCAACATTCGCAATAATTCAGGACCGGAGACACCGTCAGGTTGAAGAGATGCCTGGGACTGCGAGGAACAAAGCGACTGGAAAACGAAGATCTATGAAGTCCTCACCTCGGCGAGCTACCATTCGTTTTCACTTTGATCTCCCGCCATCCATAGTCAGCTGTGATTGCATGTGACGCTCACACACGGCGCCAGCTGATAAGGATTGATGCGCTTTGGGGAAACCGCGGCACATATCGTTAACCCGCGGCCCACTCGACCCGGGAGACGGCGAACACACACACACACACACACACACACACACACACACACACACACACACACACACACACACACACACACACACACACACACACACACGAGGGCCGTACAGTAGCACTAACTCTAAGTTGGAATCTTTACATTTGTAACCCGGTTTATTTCCAGCTGCTCCTGTCCTCCTGCACCAGAAGAAACGTTCTCGTTCCTGGCGTTCTCATAAAATCCATCCTGCAGTCATTTTATATTCCTGGATTCGAACGATAGCAGATATTTTTTCAGTTCTACCCGTCGCTGCGGTTTTGTTCACACCCCGACTCGTCAACACGGCTCACGGTGTTTTAGTCAGACGATTTTTCTGCTCGCTGTCACCGAGAACAAGAACCCGAGGCCAGGCTCTGCCGTCTTAAACGGCTAAATCTTCACATTTTTCTACCGTCGGTGGAAAGTATGTACTTATTACATAGATGATTGACATTGCTTGTATAATTTCACGAGTTTTGACAAGCGGGGCACTCAGAAACGTCTCCTGGACACCTAAGTACCTTTAATTAAACAGCTTTTTGGCACACAGGCTCGGTTTCCCTCTCCGAGTTCAAAGCGTGCGGTTTGACCCATGTGTCTCAGTTTTCTGCAGGGATGTTTGACTTGGCGTTTCGATATGAAATTGTCTTGTTTAAAAACTGGTTTGTTTACCATTCTTCTCTCTCCTTCCCCTTCTCTCTAACACATGTGCACCATGAGTTTTTGGGATACGGTTTCTCAGCGGATTCGTTAACGTTTACAGCTTCGGTGAAGAGTCTTCCGTGTTTTTGGAGCACACAGTTCGGAAACTACAGAAAGTTGCATTTATTCCGATTTGTTCTAATGTGAACTTATTAAAAAAACTTAAAATGAATGAATAGAATTTTTTTTTTAGCTACTAATTGCTATCCCAGGAGTTCCGGGAAAATTTCGGACATTGTCAAATGGGAACGTTCTTTCAATTTTGTTCAATTCCAGATTGATAATATAGAACTTTTATAGCATTATTTATAAAACCGGACATCTGTATAACGTAATATAAAAACTAGCTTTTAATATATTATTCTAAAATCATCCTCGCCCAGATGGTGCATTATGTCCTGATGTGAAGCAGAGGGTTCTGGTTTATACTTGCGTGCTCATGCAGAAACAGCGGCAAGGCTTGTGGCATTGTTCACACACACACATAAATACATACACACACACACACACACACACACACACACGCTTGCATTCAAAAGACTTAAAAGCAGCATTCTCTAGATGACACGTCAAAGCCAAAAGATCCCAGTCTGTCAGCTTTCCAAGTCGAAATGTAAAATGTTTAGCGATTGAATACACTGTTAAATGTTAAACACACTGACGGCTTTGTCTCGCTTCCCGCTGTTGCCTTGATTGTTGTCACTGGCTGCATCTCAAATTGAAAACTCTGACCTTATATTTAAAAGTGTTTACTAACCGAGAAGACGGGTACACTAACAGATCCTTCAGTAGGTTTGAAGGCGACATAAGAGAAATTCAATCACTAACTATAATAAAAAAAAACCTGGGACGTGTTAGAAGTCAGAACGGGAAAAACAAGGAGAAATAAATCGAATTTGTTTAACAGTCATCGAGTTTTAAACTTTCTATTGTGGAACCGCTCCCTCATAATCGTTTTGCGCTTTTCAGGGTTGCCAGATCACACTGACAAAATCCCGCCTAGACGGGACAGGGGTATTTTTTTTTCATTTTTTTTTTTAACACAAAAGCGGCATTAGGTTTAAAAAAAAAAAAAAAAAAAAAAAATATATATATATATATATATATATATATATATATATACAGTATACAGAGTCAACCCAAAAAAGGTTTTTCGCTTCAGGAAAAGAAAAACTTGTGTACATTTTTAAAATAAATATATTTATGTTAATAATAATAATAATAATAATAATAATAATAATAATAATAATAATAACAGTATGGGAAATGAAATGATCATGCCTAACATTACAGTTTAAATTAACATAATGTAAAAAGGAAAAACTTTCCTTGTTTAAGCATTTTATAGATAATAAATGGAAAGCAAAATTATATTTGTGTCCATTTTTACACTTATCTAAAAAAAATAAATTATCTGAGCCTTGACTCAAAAACTGTGATACGATCCGTACTGTGACTCTCAGTAACATTTGAAAATATTAACACACTAAAGCTGCCTTTGATTTTCCTAATGCCTTTGTGTAAAATGAATGAATAAACCAAAATGTTTTGCATTCTTGTCACATGAGAGTATTGCACTTAGTAAACTTCTGAATCACATCAAAGAGATATTTTCCAGAACCATATTCATTAGTTAACATTTCATGTCTTTAATTTTCATTGGTGTAAAGAATCATTTGTATCAACTCCAGTAACATTTGAATACTAACACAACAGGACGTCACAGAAACATAAAGGGCTGTAGTGTGATATTAAATTAAATGTATTTTTAGTCATAAATTATCAAGTAAAGCATAAAGAAATTTTTCTGTCAAAGAAAAAATTATTAACATCGGCGTGTTGTGATTGATTTGACCTGGTTTGAAGCCAAGTTGATTGTTTTCCATTAACACCATGTCTTAAAGTAGTCTTTTTATTCCTTTTTTTTTTTTGCTTTTCATTAGATAAAAAAAATTAAACAAATAAACATATTTGTCTAGAGTCAAATGTATTTTCAGTTTTGAATTAGTATTTATGTTATAACAGCAATCAATCTCATCCTGTTACAGAAAAAAACAAACAGGCAAACTTGAATCTTGTGACTGAATGATGCATGATAATGAATAGAATTATACATTTCATATAATATATACAATTCACAATAATATATACATTTTACAATAATATAGCATATGTAATATGTATTTTTTTTTCAAACTTTTCTTTTCTTTTTTCTTTCTTTTTTTCTTAACTCAAGAAGAAAAATGAAAAGCCCCCCACCCACCACGAACATCATTTTATTTATTATTAATTAATATACAATATATGTAATTATTAATATGTACTTATGTTTGTAATTACATATATATTACACATTATATTAAATATGTCAAAGTTTCCGTTAATTAAGAAATTATATTAAATGAATGAACAATTTTTTTTATAATACTTGAGTATTAGTATAATTTGTAATTGATATTAGTAGATATTATCATGAGTATTTGTGCTTACATAAACCCTTGTCCTCCGACCAATCAGATTTCACCAGGCGAACCAGAACTTTGCGCTACTGTGGGAAGACGGAACATACAGGTTTTTTTTGTTCTCCTTTTTTTTTCTCAGCGCTCGAAAGTTCAAAATCCGGCCTAATTTACTCTTATTTCCTGCAGAGGTCGTGTCCCACTTTTTTTGCAGTCTATGCAGCAAATTGCTCCATGATGTACTTTTCTCCTACGAGTATTGGTGATGCTGAGATTTGGCCTCAGATCTGAACGAGTCCCTGACTGTGTGCTGTAACTGTAAGTTTAACTGTAACACCCGCGCAGGAGTGTGCAAATTTAATTGATTACCCTACTATTTTACACACACACACACACACACACACACACACACACACACACACACACACACACACACACACACACACACACACACAAAGCCCAAAACGGAGCTATACCTCTGTTTTGCAGAATGCGGAAAAGCACACAAATATGGGTATTATTATCAAGCCCGATTGTTATGGTTGTGTCAGATCGGAGAGGACGCTGAGGTATTTCTGCTGTATACACGGTTGCACGCAGCGCTAGTGGGAACATCTGTTTTGCGCTTGTTGTTCCTCTTGGCTGCTTTTCAATTGGATTTCCTCAAGCAGGTCCAAGAGCTGTCACCTCTGCCAGGCTCTGTTAGCCATCACTGCTGGCCCCTATATTAAGGAGGTGTTTCAGGGCTAAGTTAATAACTCTCCCCTCCTCCTCCTCCTCCTCCTCCTCTTCCTCCTCCTCCCTCGGCTGCCTCTGCGGCGGCGCTCCTCAGCTAGCTCGACTCCTCATGGGGTGGCCCGTGGATCTCCTCCGTGCTTCTCTCTTCTGACTGTTTCTTTTTTTTTTTTTTTTCCCGCCGCTGCTACAGGCATTCTGGGTCAGACCTTGCGAGCGTTCCGCTTTGCTCATCTCTCGTCTTCTTGTCTGGATTTCACTTTCCTTTTGTTCCCCTAGAATATTTATATTTTCTCACAGAGCAATCTCTCGCTCTTCTTTCTCCATAACTAGTTTCTCTTTAGCGTTTCCTTCAGTCTCTGAACCGCGCGACAGTTGTCGTGTCCCGTCTCTCCGAGGCTGTTAAAAACCAGCTCTGCGCACAAAAGTTGTTCCCGGTCCTCTGTGGAGTTTCAACTGCTTCGTGTGTTGATTGATGCAAATGAAGTAGTTGTGTTATATCGCCAGTTTGAAAAGCAAGAGCAGAACGATTATCTGGATGTTTAAGATAGCAGGAGGTCCGAATGTGACATTTAATCAGCATGAAATTCCTGCACATTAGGCTGTCGGTAGGAAAGGGTTTGTTTAGCTATGGGTGTTGACACATTTTATTTTTTAAATATGTTATCTGTGCATAAAAGATAAAATTTCATCTTTTCATTTCATTCCAGTGTTATATTTTCAAAATACTTTAATAGGATGTATAAAAGTTACATAACATTTAGGTTTTAATAAATTGTTATGACACAGTTGTGCTTTAAAACGCAACAAGAATGAATTTATTCGCCATGATGTATCCAGATACTAATAGTTTTTTATAGTATTACTTTGACTATTTTTTTCCGTACAGTAGAACCTTGGCATACGAACGGCCTCCCGTATGATTTCTCACGTTAAGAATTGAAATTTTGCAAGAAATTTGAACACCAGCTAAGTTGCGCGTACGTACGGGAGCCGGTCGAAGCTGGTTTGCGTCAGTGGAAATCCAAGTGAGAAGACAGTTTACAAAGTTTAGGAATTTTTTTTTCAGGTCAACACATGAAACCAACCTTGCCATCGGTATGCGTGTTTGACAGATGAATTTGTATATGGGAAATTCAATCACTAACTATAATAGAAAAGCTGTGATGTGTTAGGAAAAACTTAGGATTAGTTTAAGCATCATACAGTTTTAAACCTCATTCTGAAGTGAGAAAAAGTAAAAACTCATAATTTAGATTCTCTGTTTCTGAAACAATCTCTCTCATAATCATTCCTAGGGTTGCCAGGTCATACTGATAAAATCCCACCTAGACAGAGCTGGAAGCTGACCCATCCCGATAAAGAAAGCAAGAAAACAGGTCAAATATTATCAGTAGCTCGGTCTTATATGCACATACAGTACTTTGTTTCATCGGAACTGGACTATTTTTTATTAGCACATTTTTTACATGATTGTCTGTAAAATTAATAAATAAAACAAAAGAGAATGGATTTATTTATTAATTAAGTGACCTCATTATTAATATATATATATACAGCCAATATTCAAATATAATTTTAGAGATATGAAATATATAGAGGTTTTACAAGTAAGTTTAACATAAAAAAAGATAATAATTTTTATTATTAAACATTGCATCCTAAGCGCCAATTTGCTCGGTCAGAAACACCTTCATCATTCATGGCAAGAACTTCATGCTCTTTATTTTCTCTGTCTAAAAAGAAAGTGTTAACTGAGTTGTGCAAAGAATAAATAATATATATATATCCCATCAACAGTAATAAATAATGTTTTAAATATATCTATTTAAAAATATTTAAATGTTCTCATTTTGAGGTATTTCAATGTTTTGTTATAGATAGTGCTGTTACTACTTATAAACAACTTTGCACCAAGATACTTAGATTTTTTTTAATACAATTGTACATTTTTACCTGTTTACAAGTTAATTTATAATAATATAAAATACATTTCATGTTTTTTTTACTTAACTGTATGCAACATACTGAACTGTTACGTTTGCATACTATTACACCACTACAACAAACATGTACATTTAATTCTTGAAATCCTGTGTCTTTTTAAGTTTAGCAAAATGTACAGTTCATAACTATAGCACGCATGTAGCTGTACATGCAGTTTAGCCTGACATAATAAATATTTTCCCTGATCAAGCAAACGCTTTGCATGCAAATGCAGATTTTGGCAAAATCTTGAGATGTCAAATCATCATGAATAAATAAATCTGCTGTTGTAGCATTCATCCTGAACTAGTGTCACTGAGCTACACAAACCCTACAACATAAAGTGGCTAGCTAATGTAACTAATATATTGTATATATTTTTTCATTTATTCCACCGCTTTATTACTGGTCACAGTTGTGGAGGGTCCAGAGTCTGGATAACCCCTGGGTTGGAAACCAGTCACACTTCTCTCACACCTCGGACAATTTAGAGTAGCCTCTCCAATGTTCATTTAGAAATCTGTGATTTTGCTCATTAATCCAGAACAAGCCTATATGAGCATGAGGAGAAGATGCACAGACACCTATAGTAAGCTGCCCCTGATGCTGTGAGGTGGCACGTTTACGCCGATGTGCCACGTTCCACATTTTCATACAGTAGTTAAATATGAGATGTAAAATGTTGGTAAAACATAAATAAAACAACATGGGAACATTTTGGCAGCAAAATGAGATAAATGCCATTTTCTCATTTTAGCAAACTAAAATCTGCAGGCATATATAAACTGAAAATAAGGGAAAATCATTTTTTATGTTTTTTTCTCTTGTTTTTAATGTTTCCCCTGACATTTCAGAAACTTTATAATTTAAAAAGTTTACTGTGCATCACAACACTTTTTTTTCTTTTTTTTGAAAACTCAACACTTTTTTTGGCTTCCATGACTTATTGCAAAAACACGAGTTGTAGTCTATAAAATTAAAACAAGCCACACTGCTAATTATGCTATATTTCATATTTATGTGGCCACAAACTCAACTGCAGACTGATTTGTGTAATAGGACAAAACCGAGAACGATGGAGTTATAGCATTTTGCAGAATAAAACAAAATTCTAAAAAAAAAAAAAAAACATGGACAGAATTTTTTTTTTGCCATTTCTGCTTTTTAACCCTTTTGTGACTCAAAGTATTTTAACACTTCATAGTCAATTTATCATTTTTTTCTACAATTAAAAACTCTTTTTTTAAAAAAGTTTTATAATCATAATAGAATGATCTCATTTTGCTGTCATACTCTTCATGTATTTATCTTTTCATTGAAATACCTACAGAAGCATACAGTATTTCTGCATTTTTTGTTTCATGCAAGCTGTGTAACTTTGTCTGAAAAACTTGGAGCAGATAAACTAGTCATACTGTAACTCGAGTCACTGTGTGTCCTTATTCTCGATGTGTTCTGTTTATTTATTCTGTTCCGTCTGTGATCTTTTCGCTCTTCTGTTCTGTTTACTGTGTCATGCAGCGCCTCTATTATAACCCGTCTTATACTTTATATAATCCTCCTGACTGTATACATTAATAGGGAATGGCATGACAAACATACTTGATTACTTGATTTACTTTTTTTTAAGGGCAGGTTTCCAAAAATTAGTACATTCTTTCATTTTTTTTCTATTGTTCCTTTTTTTTTATCTTAGGCTTTTTTGAAAGCATTTTGTCTCTTATTACTGTAATTACAGCCACATGTATGAGGTCTTCTTGCTCACACGAGGAAAATCCCGACTCTCTTGACCTCGTAGGAACTGAAATAGCAAATAAAAAAGGCATGTTCCCCTGTTTTGTCTAATAATAATAATAATAATAATAATAATAATAATAATAATAATAATGGCAATAATAATAATGCCAATAATAATAATGAACAAGATTAAAGAGAAGGCCTGAACTGAATATCTGATATTTGATTAGCTGTGCTGCATCCTCTTTAGTTTTTGTAAAGTAGCGCTGCGTGTTTTTGTCGACCTTGGAAATAAGTTGAATGAATTTTTCCAGTCAAAACGAGGCTACTAAATTAGGCCATTAGCATTTTATTTCCTAATTCACAGTAGAGCTTTATTTATCTCCTTAATAATAGCTCCTGGGTCTAATTTATTCATCTGAACTTATTTTAGGAACAGATCAAAAGAAACACTCAAATACAAATACGCATTAACAGACAGCGCTGTTCGTCTGTTCGTCTAGGAATAGCTTTCTGCAAAACCGCTTATTCGCAAAAACTCCACACACCTTCCGCGCGGCCACACGCGGCTCTCCTGTGTGTGTGTCACGCTTTGCATCCAGCTGTTTAATGACGGAGGTGTGCTGAGTGCTATTCGGATTCCCGCTGTTTTAAAGTTCCCCTGAGCGTAACCCCTACCTAGCCTTCAACTTGAGTGTGAAATCACTACCACAACCCCCTCACACACTCACCAATACACCTGATACTCCTCGTGTCAACTCTGGATTGCGCTATTTGCAAAACGAAGAAATTGCTTTCGAACCCGAGATCACGCACGGCCTCCGTTTCACAGAGCAGATCCCGTTCCCCCGTTGTGTTTATGTGCCGCTAAAAGGAAACAACTGTTGATTATTAATCTTAATCATAAGATACGGAACATGATGAGCTTTACATTACACGGATCAGTTTCATCTCAAGGAGATATATTCAAGTGTATTTTAGAGGTTATTGATTATTATATGATATGACTATGGATTGCTGCGATTGAGATTATAGATGAGAGCAAACAAAGCAACCTTGTCTTTTGTTTTGTTATTTTATCATTCCGAGAGCATTGCTCCTAAGTGACGGAACAGGAAAGCTGAGTCCTCTAGGAGCAAAAATCAAACTGAAACTAGTCAATCAGGCAGGCATGAAGAAAATGATGGATAGCGCTTTCAAAAAGGTCTAAAGCACATGTTAGTCTTCACCTGCCGTATGATGGGAGAGTCAAGTAAACAAACCCTGGGGAGAAAAACGCTTAATTATTAACACAATAAGTTTGACCACTTTTTTTTTCTCGTTGACTTTTGATTGAGTAAAAACTCATTTTATTTCTCTATATAATCCTCTGCTACGCTCATGCACTTATCCCAGTGTTTCATTAGTGCTTGGACACCATCAAGGTAGCAAGTTTTCTCAGTACGCCTGAGCCATCGTTGTACTGCCTGTTTTACTTCTGAGACCCTGGCCTCCCAGGAACTCCTTAACATGAAAATGGCTTGGACCGAGGTCAGGACTGTATGGAGGTTCTTTAAACCATGGCTAAGAGTGGTTTTATACCTTGAGTTACCGGAAATTAACGGTTTCCCGGTTTAACGGTTTGACAACCATTTATGCTTATGTTACATAGCTAAGATTAGCTGACTAGCCTAATATAAAAAAATATAATTATAATAATAATAATAATAATAATAATAATAAAAACAGCTTGTTCTTCCACTTTAGCACTGTTGCTCCATTCTTTAAAAATTTCACTTGGTCATCTTCATTCTTATGTAATTTAAAATGAACCCAGTTTTGACTAAAAACGCAACGTAAATATTAATTCCAGCGACTCCGGCGCCAAGTAAGTGACAGTAAATATTTTACACTGCAGTGTCACAAAGCATCCGCTCAGATGACAGAAAGCTGTCATGCTCTCTCTCTCTCTCTCTCTCTCTCTCGCTCTCTCTCTCGCTCTCTCTCACCACCACCTCCGCCACCGCCGCCGCCGACACCCATCGCCTCGACACTGCGTCTCTTTAATCATGGTTTTCATCTCGCTACATTGAAATTTCGGTTACCAAGGACAGCATCATAAATAAAAATGGCTTTGTGGGGATTTTAGCCTGCAACTTTTTTTTTCGTGCATTAGAGGAGACTGTGAAAGAAAAAAAAAAGAAAGAAAAAGAAAAAAGAAGAAGAGGAAGAAAAGACGAGGTGGTCATCTGTGAAAATTTATTACCATTTATTACGCTCAGGATGGAGAGGGAAAGTAAGTAAAAGCTCAAAGGTACACATCCATAAAGGAAGGATGAGAGACGACTAAGTGAAAAGCAAGGTGAATTTCTGGAGTCTGTTGTCCCGTAATGACGAGCGAGAGCCTTTATTCATGGCAGCACAGGGTACCTGTGGTCTCTGCTCAGGTGAATAGACAGAGCATCGTGAGTGCTGATGTACAGTAAGGACTTCAAACTGTACTGATTTTTCAGCTTGAAAGCAAAAGATCGAACGCCAGAGGAAAAAAAAAACAAACAAACAAAAAAAAACACAGTTCTGTTAGTTTCTCAGTATTTCAAGTGCAAAGTTTCCGACTTCTTGTCCACACACACACAAATATGAAGAATTGTAACTAGATTTGATTTTTAGGAACGTTTCCATTCTTCTTCCTTTACTTTGTTTGTGTTCTGGTTATGCAAATGAAAAGTCTGCGCTCCATCACCGCACTCTCACGGGTAACATGTTTACAGGAAGCACTTTTTTGTTTACTGATTTTTATTTATTTATTTATTTTTTACTCATGCAATTGTTTCCTAATTAATGCGCATGCTTTGTTTGATCTCCAGCTATACTTTGAAAGCAAAAACAAAAACGAACACATTTACATCCGCTCTATTTTTATCGTTGTTTTGTACTCAATATTACCGCATTAACATTTTTAAGCAGTGCATCGTTTTGATGCTACTTGTTTTTAAATTCAATTATATTCTAATCGCTTATGGGTGTTCCATTTTTTATGGGTGTTTTTTTTTTATTTTAAATAATTTTTTCAAAATATATATAGAAAAAAAAAGAAAGTTTGTCCCCCCACTTTGTAAAAAAACTGAACTAAATTAATTAGGAATAAACATCATGATCAAAAATATGCTAATCCAAAACATTTGGAGTGCAAAGTAGGAAAATTGTAAAATCAAACCCGAAACAAAGTCGCGCATTTGTAAGTTACGATCCACTGGGTGTTGGTTGCGTATGATGAGAAGCAAAGCATGTTAATGGACAAAACTGTATAATTTATTGATTAAAAACATGGATATACTGTACGGTATTACTTCCAACTTTTAGCATCAACGAGCAAGGTTTTTTTTTTTTTTTTTCATTATTCTTAAATCCAGGAAGCTTGACACGGATCATTAATACACTGAGGATCCCTCAGTTAAAAGCTTCACACGTGACTTTGGGGAATGAGTCCAAAACTCTTGATTGATTGATTGATCGATTGATTGATTGACAGTTATGTGTCATCAACGTGGAGCAGCCCTTTTTGTGTTGTAAATAAAAAATTTATTTTCCATTCTTTACACTCGGTGTTTATCAGTCGAACAGGGAAGTTCTTCTGATCCCATTCAGAAAAATCTTCTTTGTCAGTTGCGTCCTTTAGAGCGAGCAGAATTGTGTTGAACCTTAAATGCACATCGCAACCTTTCAACAAAGGGACAATGCTGGAAATAAAAATAAATAAATAGATAAATATTCACCACTCATTGTCCACCCAAGGACATTTTATATTCATCATATTCTAGCTTTTTTTTTTTTTTTTTTTTTTGGACGTGGACTTGAAGTAGTTTCGACTATTTTTTTTTCTTTTTTCTAATATTTTCTATTCTACATTTTTAAGTGAGTATAGTGAACACTTCAGGTTCTTAAGGTGCTCATACGGCATGTGAGAAGAAGCCAGAGAAATCCTTGGGTTATAAGGTTTTATAATCGGTCGAGGTATTATCTGTGAACAAAAGTTTTTTTTTTTTTCCTTAAATGAACAAAAAAAATATTTAAGTTGTTCAGATTTAACTTTTTTTGTGTAATGACTGTTCTGCATATACTTTTTAAAAACAACAACAACAACAACAACAATAATAATATTTTTCTTCTATGCTCTTTTTTATGCTCTTTTTTAATATTATTATTTTTCTTCTATGCTCTTTCTGTTCTGTTTCCTCCATTTCTTCCGCCCGCAGGGTCTCTTTATCTTCCTGATATATGGCGTGTACAACACAGAGGTGAGTCTGCAGTGTGTCTCAAGGCTGACTGACTGAGTGAGTGAGAGAAATGACAAGTTTCTGATAACTCCTCACCAATGGGATATGTTTTTTTGTTTTTTTACTTTATTTTTTTCCCTTTTTTTTTCCCTCCCCCACTTCACACACGGATGTCCCACTGCCCTTCATGCTTGGGCTAACTTATATGCATCCAGATCTGCCATTAACCACTGACACGCAGAGTAAAGAGCCAGTCATTCCTCAAGCGCATTGGACAATATTTCACTGCCTCTTTAAGTTTTTAAACTCACAGCCCTCCATTTAACATCCTGACGTTAAGTCCCTGCCAGGCCGGGACACCTTTTCTGTAAGTTAGGGGGTAAAAACTAAAAGAGAGAGAGAGAGAGCATGAATATATTCAGGGTGTCGGGTCGTGTGGTAATGTCATACAACATGAGGATTAACATTTAGATGCTGTTTGAGAGGGAAATTTATAGGGGTGAGAATAAAATATTAAAAGGTTTAATGCATGAGGGATGTTTTTTTTTTTTTTTTTTTTTTTTTTGTAAATCGTCCTGTCTGAATTCGACTGAAAACATGAATAAAGTATATAAAAACAGGCATAATGCATGGAATAAGATCATGTTTTATATTCGTATGCACAGAGGACACGCTCATCATTTGCATTGAGCTAAAGTTTCTTTTTGAAATATTTAAAAAAAAACTAAAATTATTTTCCATTAGACATTTCCTACTGAATATTGCCAGACCAAGGAGGAAAAAAAAAAAAATCATATTCAAGGAGGCTGTCAAAAAAAGGAAAGAAAAAAAGGAAGCATTTGCATAGCTTAGTAAGTGTGCACAAGGTCACAGCCTTCCACCATATAGACTTGCCCCCTCCACCACCTCCGCCACCCTGGCACAGGCTAAACGTTCCCCCTCCTTTTGTCTTCTTTCACTCATCCCTTTTCACTCTCTATAAAAAAAAAGGTGAGGAGGTGGCCCTGAGTCAGAGCCCTGCTTTGCCACGGCAGAGTCTTTCTCCCTCTCTGTGGACTCTCTCGACGCAACGTAGAATAAATCATCGCCGCATTCTTGCTTAAGTGGCTTTTTTAGTGCTTCTGAATCTATTTTCCAACTACAGCCTTTCCTTGACCCTGGGGTCTGCACAATTTGTGAGCAACCCATGTTTGCTTTATTACCTTTTTCAAAGAGGGGTTTTGTAAATATAAAGTATATTAATCTTTCCCTTTTCTTTATTCTTTTCTCCCGCTTGCTCTCGACTTATTATTATGATTATAAATTTTTTTGTTTCTCTTCTATCAGTAGCAGATCAAGCCTACAGATCATCACACGATGAATAAAATTCTGCATTATGATTCTGAAAATGAATTAATCCGATAGGTCTAAATGAAGGACGTGTTGTCTCTACTTGTTCGGAAAAAATCTAAGGGCAGGACGGAACCGTCCAGAAAATGTGTCCTCTATCCTTGTAGGGTTATTTTTAAAATAGAGAAAAAATACATATCAAATATAAAACGGAGATTTGTTGTTGAAGAGCGAGTGAGCATGGGTGGAAAGTTTGATTTAATAGATTGAATGAAATCTCAGGATAAATATAAATATAAATAAATATATATATTTTTTTTACACATTTAGTCAGTTACCATGTCTAAGCATTACCTATTTAAGATCCCGTATTATACAACTTATTAATTGCCAATGAGTTTTTTGTTGGCCAGCAACATTATTATTTATTATATATTTATTATATATTTATATATTTATCAAACCCCTCAATAAGGAAGTGTTTATTCTGCAGTAATTACTGTACATTAATAAGGTGATGCTTCCTCTGCTTTTCCTTCTAGATGACATTATTTTCTTTCCCATTATTCCAAATACTTCACCGGGTAACGTTTACATTAATTGCATTAACAATACATAGATTTTGCATTAAACATTTGTTTAAAGGGTTATTATCAAGGTAGTCCCTAGAAAGTTATAGAAATACAACCAAGATACTGATCAGCCACAACACCACCATTTGAATTGAATAACACTGATTATATACAGTACTAGTTATATACCACATACCATGTAATTACTGTATATTCCAGTAAACTTGTGACAGGATCACGGGCACCCAAAGCTCATCTAAACCGTTCAAGGGTTTAAAGGTATTGAGCCAGTCTCCAAATTCTCAAGCACCCATGGGATGTGATGGACAAACAAGTCTGATCTAACTTGCACCTTCTAGCATTTAAAGGATCTGCTGTTAACTTCCTGGTTCCAGATACCACGGCACACCTTCAGAGGTCTCACTGGGTTAGAGCTGTTTTGGAGGTACAATCAGGACTTACGTACACATTGGGCTTCATGTTTTCGGTTTTGATCTAATGGCTGATCTGTGTAACTTTTTCCTTTCACAAGAACTGATCAGATTTTCCTGTTTCGTCCAGTACGACTACCGTCCACTTCGCCATTTCAGTCCACGACTCACTCAGATGCTCATGACAGAGAAAACATCCGAATCAGATACCATCAGATACAAGTGGTCCTTTGGATGATGGTCCACCCTTTATGACATATAGTAATTTATGATAATAATCTCTAATGCACACTCGGGCTAGGATGGGCGTGGCATTTGTGGCAGACTCAATTAGGAAAGAAAATGCGTTAAATTTTTTTTTTTTTTTTTTACTGTATGCCTTGAGTGCATCACTGTATTGAGCGATCTACTGTATTAGTGATGTAATGATAACAGTGATTTATCTACAGCCAGAATTCCACATAACGGTTATAGAAAGCTTCAAAATATGCCCTGGCCATAATATTTTTAATTCAGTTTAAATTAAAATTGCAAATGTAAGATTCAATGAGCCTTTCGCTAACATGGCAACATTTAATTTATGATAACAGAGTCAGACAGGACAGGGAAGCACGAGTCGATGTCATGTTGGATGTCATCAGTATTATCACTGAAAGTGCATGACTTTACAAAAATGAAGGTTAAACCTCAGGATGAACCTCTTTGATTAAAAAGGTTAATTTACCTTTAAATGCGAGTTTGTGTCAGTTTACAGTTTATGTCGATTATATTTAGGCTTTCTATGTAAAACCCAATATTTTATATTACTTTAAATAGGCACATACAGTAATTGTTCTATAAATAGTAACAGTTTAAGTGATCAGTGCTTCACAATACCAAATTTCAATACTCAAAATGCCAGCACAATAAGCGTATTGAAATAAAAAATTATCACCCCAAGTTCTGTTCTATTCTATTCTATTCTATTCTATTCTATTCTATTCTATTCTATTCTATTCTATTCTATTCTTTTCTGTTCTGTTCTATTCTATACCATTAATCCTGTATTCAGGCTCGCAGGGGGCCTTGAACCTATCCGAGGGCACGAGGTGGGGTACACTCTGCGAAAGGGTGCCAATCCATCACAGGGCTCACACACACTCTGGGCAATTTAAGATCAATTAAGACAATTAAGGCCAATTAGCCTAATCTCCTAACCGGAGAACCCAGAGGAAACCCAGCAAACACAGGGAGAACATGCAAACTCCATACACACAGACCCTTCAGCGGGAATCAAACCCTTGACCCTGGAAATGCGAGGCCACAGCACCAGCCACTACACCACGCTGCCACCTATATATGTTATATTCTATTATTCTACATTTGAACTTGACAAATAAAACGTTTACCGGATTAGCAGCGCTCTTATGAAAATCTGCTTTCCAAGTACATTTCCATCGATCTACTGTATCTATCTTTCTTTCTTTTTTTTTATTTTTTTCTCCCCTGACTGAAGAAACGCAATCGTTCCCTGCTCTCTCCTGCAGCACTTTATTTCCGTGGCACTCGGCGCGAGGCGACAGACGATGATCCAGGCCGCTCTCTTTACTTACTCGCGGCTCTGCATGTCACTTTCATCTCCCATTACCCGTGACAAACTGGAGCGCTTGCGCCTGCTCTGACTCTGTAATGCACAGTGACGTTTATACAATTGCTCGTCATTTGTTGTGCCATTTCATGTGCATGTGTGTGTGTGTGTGTGTGTGTATGTATATGTATACACAATATATTTCCCCTCGCTTGGTTGTTTTATTCTTTTTATTATTTTCTTTCACAGATCCGCAGCACGGTTAACAGGCTCAAGCAGCGGAGGAAAGCCCAAAATTTTTCCGTAAGCTAAAAAACCAAGTGCTTCATGCATCTGTGTCTAAGTCTAAATGTTTACAGCTATAGAGCTAATGGAGAAATTACAGTATGTACATTTCTGTAAATGTATAAAACATTTTCTTTCACCGTAGCTGATGGAGGACAGTTTCCTCGGCGGCTGTAGTTAAATTTATTCATTCACTTATTTATTTATTTATTTATTTATTTATTTATTTATAAGTAAATAAATGATAGTTCTTCTCCTTAATCCTCTTTTTTAAATTTTTTATTATTATTATTATTTTTTTTTTTTTTGCGCTCTGGCCACCTCAATCCCGGTAATGTCAGCGCCTGGCCCAGGGTTACAAGTTTTCTAATCCCGCACAAGCTTGTCCCTTGATATTAAACTGTCAGCTGAGTATTTATACGCAGTGCTGCTGTTTGTTGGAGATCACTTAGCCCCGGTAGTTTAAAAGTAGTTAATAGCCGCTTCCTCCCTGTCCCCCTCACCTTTGTGCTCCCCTCACACACACACACACACACACACACACACATACACACACTCGCCGTTAAGTCCACCGTGTCCGAGTTGTCCCTTTATGAATGATCATATTAACTCTTCTCCGGGCTAGTCATGGTTTATAGCCCCAGGCAGTTTGTCCCTCTCTCGGTCCCGGGCGCGCCACCTGGTCATCGCCAGCCGAATGAGACAATTTCAAAAGGTAGATTGATTTTAGAATACAACCCCCCCCCCCCCCGCGCCCAACCCTCTCCCCAGGCCCAACCCCTCCTTCTTCTTGCCTTTGACCCCAACTTGACAGATCTGACACCATTAAGAGGCCGAGGCTGAGTAAAAAATGACTGGTGCCCCGAACGCCAGTGCCAGGTAGCGTCTGATATATATCGTAACATGCTGTATTAGCACCGGGACCCCGTTTGCCCTCTCTGGGCAATTTAACAATTTCCTAAGTCGACAGTATGGGAGCTGTGTGCTGCGTATCGCTGGTGCTGTTTCGCTTCATAAATCCGTGGGGAGACATTCTGTATCTAGTGCTGTGATTCTGCACACACACACACACACACACAACATGTGCTCATCTTTAGTGGACAGGAGCACAGAGTACACAATCCTCTATCAGGTATAGAATAGAGAAGGACCAGAGATCTCAGTTTAAAATTATTATTTATATATATATATATATATAATTAATAGCGTCTTTGATCACATCAGCATCTTTGATCACATGTTTTTATATATATATATTGAAGCAGGCCTGACCAGCCGTGTTAACGCGCTTAATTCCGACTGTCTCCTGACCTGAATGACCTCACACTTGTACACACTGTGGCAGATTGCTCGGAGGAATAAAGCTGTCAGTTGTACCGGCCAAATAAAAAACGACCCCTCTTTCAATACTTGCAGGGTCTGGGTCCATGACAGTGCTGAAATATAGATATAAATTGGAAGCAGATTAGTTTTTTGATCCTAATTCAAGTTTTGACACGATACAGGATGGAAACGAGTCGGGTTATACCGACTGCATACCGTATGTGTGCGTTTCCAACAGCGTGAAATAAAGAGCAAACAAGCAGGCCTGGATGACGGTTGCATCGATGATTTCACGGAAGATGATAGAAGAGATTGTGCATAGGCGCCGGCTTTGTGTAAAGCATCTCTTCTTGGCAAAGAAAAGTGAATGAGTTATGTGTCGGTGTTCGATGGATATTAACATGAGGATCGTTTTTACGTTCAACCCCTTACAAAGTTCAAGTGTTCATTTAATTAGCGACAGTCTCATCTCTGTTTCTTCCCAGAACTGTAGCAGCTCCAGACCAACCAGCTCCATAACCAGCTCCCAGCATGGCAGCTCCCCGGTGCCGGGCGCTTTGGGTCGGCACGACTTCTGTTCCGGTCAGCCGGGAAGCCTCTCCACATCCAGCGAGTGCAGCAGCCTGAGCCTCAGCACTGGGAGTAAGTGACTCTTTGCTTGGTTTACTCGTCATACCAGAACACTTTTTCAGTCATGTCTATGTGTCTACGTTATGTGTGTGTGTGTGTGTGTGTGTGTGTGTGTGTGTGTGGTAGGGTGGTTGAGAAAGTGGATATGTAAAGCAGAGAAATCTGTGCTGCATTAGAAGTCGAGGAAAGAATAGTGAGTGGTGGGGAGCTTGAACTTCAGAATGACAGCTCTGTTTTCGGCCGTAACATTCTCCAGACCCGGCAGACTGCAGAGCTCCGTTTGCCTTTTCTGACCTCAACATTATTGGGTTGCATCACAGTAATTGGCAAGGGGCTGCATGCCAACTAGATTCTTCTAGAAAGAGGAGAAGGGGAGAGATTTTTACAGCTGGGGCGTCGATACCAGGAGGGGGGAGGCGAACCTCGTTAATTTATAGCTTACAAAGTTAACATTTAGGAATTGATGCTTGATTTAAGTGTAGAAAAAAATCAAATCCCACTTTAATTTATTACAGCTCAGCTCCGAGAACTGATTTTGCATAGCATTTAGTATATTCATAATCGGCCGAAACACAGTGTTGGTGTGAGTGCCCTTTTTTGTTATACATTTAATACGGGAAATATGTGGCTCGAAATAGCTAATTCTGAAGTTTACGCAATGTGGAAGAGACCAACGTTGCATCCCCAAAAAGTTCAAGCCGTTTTGGAGAGATGGTTTTGTACAGTGTGTGCTCCAAAAAAAAATCTAAAATTGCAGCGTCTTGCTTCAAACAATAATCATTTAATATGCTAATTATTCATATTTCTTAATGAGTATTAATGATACTAAAATTGATGTAACCTTCTTGAAAGACTTCTTCTATGACCTGTAAAAATTGTTGCTTAAAATAAAACATTCTATGCAAAATAGATAAAAAAAGGATTTTTTTCCCCCAAGAAAAATCTGTAGTGTCCGTAACCATATCAAATTCGTGTTGCAATATCTTAACAACTTTTTGCATTTTAGAATAATAAACTTTTTCAGGTCTTTTTATGTGAAATCTAAACTGGCCAAGTTTCATCTGAATGACAGTTAAGATCGTTGAAAGATTTGAATTCAAAAAAGTTCCGGACACTAAAACATCAAAGGGAGTGAAACTGTATTTGTTTCCTTTTATCTGATAAAAATATAAATGTGTATGCCAGTTTACAAAAAAATGAAGCATGGATCAGGAGATAAGAAGCATTAAATATTATGAAAAATTGTGTTATATGATCCTGTTTGAAAAAATTCACATTTTTACCCAGGTTTTTAGCACTGATACCAGGTTTTGGTCGAATGTATTATAAAAAATCTCTACGTGGAAGCCGTTAGTTTCAATCATTAAATAACTTTTCCACTATGTGCAAAAGTCTTAACCCCCCTTTCATTTCTTCATATTTTGCTTTCAAAGAACCGGACTTTCTTATATTTTTAATGTCATTTTGAACAATGCTTCTTTTGCCAGACGAGAGGGGAAATGAGGTCGCTGCTGCACTTTGCAGCCTGTCACAATAAAAGATTTGTCCCTGTTTCTATAATGTAATCTACATCATTTCATTTAGTGAAATAAAGTGAAAAAAAAAAAATGGAGCTCCAGACTTTTGCACAGTACTGTATGTTAAACAATTAAATAAAGAAGTCGAATGAATTGATTTATTTAATTATTTTAAGGATGTGTCCCGTTCTTATAACACATCCAATGCAATGTGTGCCGTGATTGACTGATTGAAAAGGGATATTTTAGAAAACATACAGCGAGACATCCTGCACATGTGTGTAAGGTCGTGTCTATGTTGCTAAGCGTGGCGCATGTGGCATCCTTACATAGTTTCTCTTATGTTCCCAAGGTCAAGTACTGCTTTGTGGAAGCATGCACAAGAAACGCAAACCATTTAAGAATGTTTTTTTATTTTTTATTATTATTATTATCAGTATTTTTATTATTTCCATTGCTTTATACTTGCTTAAAATATTTCCAAAGCTCGAGCATTACCAAGTGTATGAGATATCATTGTGTGCCAGAGATGATGGAATCACAAGGCATGATGGAAAGGACAAGTGCCTGTTGAGTTGTGACAAGTAGTGAGTTTTCAGTGGGGGGGAAAAAAAATAGAAATGAATGAATAAAAAGGAAAAAAATATTTTTTTTCTTTATATGTTTTATGTTTAGACAGAAGGTTAAAGGTCATCATGCTAATATATAGCATGCCAGTGCACTCTTACTTCTCTTCTTTTCTCGTTTTTTGAATAGACGTGGCCTCTTTTAACAAAATTACTTTTAATTCTCCTTTAAGACACATTGTTGTGGTTTTCTTGAACGAAATAATTAAATTTTCTTTTTATACTCAGCTGTGACACATGATATGGACTCTTTTTTTTTTTTTTTGGCTATATTTTCAACGTTATAATAACAAGCTCCGAAATAGCCCACAATCTGTCCAGCCTACAGAACGAATTAGACATTTTACAGCAAATATAATTCTTTGAAACACAATGTACCTGGAAAATCTGCTGTTAGAACCAATCCAAGGTTACACTAATGGCGCGATCATTAAATCGAGCTTTCCCAGTGCAAATCTAAAAAACTTATGGTTTGAATGCGCGTGTGCATTAAAAACAGTGTATTAATCAGCAGGGTGTAAGAATCGATTTTTTTTCTCACCAATAATGACAGATGATCAGGCTGGTGATTAGTATCCTGGTGATGCAGAATGCAGAATGCAGTATGGTTGGACCAGACGAGAAGGGAAATGAGGTGGTTGCTGAGGCTGCTACATAAACAACATTTATTTGCAGTCATGCATTTGTTTGAATTATTTGCGTATTGAATCCTAAAAGTCTGTATTTCATGAACTCAGTTGTCCAAACATTCGTTTTCTAGGTATTTATAAAGGGGTAGAATAAAAGGAAATAATCATAACACAATGCCTGAACAACAACAACAACAACAACAACAACAAATAAAAAACACCGCTTCAAAGGGTTGGGCAGAATCAAGCAAAGAAAGCAACTAAGGAAAAAAAAAGTTTTATAGCAAAAAAATAGTAAAAACACACAATGTGATGAGAACGCACAGCTGTGTGGCCATAAGAAAACCACTTGTGAGTGAGACTCCTCAGGACAAAGGGAGCATAAAGTTTGTGCTTTGGAGAAATAGAAAAGGATCATGTGGTCTGATGAGTCCAGAGCGATGGGCATGTCAGGGTAAGAAGAGAAGAAGTGCATGAAGTGATAGTGTCCTACTGTACGAGCCTCTGGAGGCGGGGTTATGATCTGGGGTTACTTCAGTTGCTCAGGTCGAGACTCCGCAACGTTAAGTCAGCTGACGACCCGAATGTCACGTCCACAGTAGAGTTTTTCTTCTCTCATGGCACCGATGGCATATTCCAGGACTCGGATTGTGGAAGGGTGGTTCAAGGAATCACTCGCGTGACTGCCAGGTTGTGTGGGGACCTTAAAAAGTGTAAGGAACAAAAAAAGATATAAAAATATGACACCAAAGTAAAGCACGTACGCTATGCAAAATGAAAAAGCCGAATGAGATGTGCTCTGTCACGTCAATGCAAGCCGTCTATGTAAGCGTGTCTACGCGTGTAAGAGCTGACCTTGGCAGCCGCATGAAGAGAGGGTTTAAAGGAGCTGAATGTTTAGTAAAAATGCGGTTCAGAATAACGTTGCGTAGCTGCCGAGTGCAGGATCCGAGTGTTTGATTGGAGCTTTCTCTTGTAAATAGCAAAATAAACAGCAAGCGCAGAGCGCTGTCACTCGAGATGCTGTTTACATTCCTGTCCCATTCCTCGCTCGAGCTGGTGATAGTCTTTCTTCATTTCACACAGAACACGTCTAATGCTACTATGAAAGCTAATTTAAAGAATGATAGATAAAGAGTTTCACAACGAGTTTCAGATTTCAACTCCAAGATCATGTCAACTCCAAGTTCATAACGCGCGTTTGCTTTATCCGTATGACTGCGGTATGTGTGATGAAAGGATCCGTGATGGATGGCAGCTTTGTGTAGCCCACCATCCGTTAGAGCTATTTATTTATTTATTTATTTATTTATTTACGAAACAGTCTGGTTATTCGGTCAGAGTGCCAGTAGCGGGTTTGCTGCCGCTGAAGGGTCCAACACTGCCACCTGGCATCTAAACCCTAAATCTTTAGTTGTTGTTGTTGTTGCACATCACACCTACTGTAACCCCAGGCAGGTTCATGTTCTGTATATGATTTCTCATCTTGGCTTTGTCTGTAAGTGATGGCTATCCTCATCATCTCACTAACCTTCTCCCTAATTGTTGACAGATGTCAGGACTGGACTCTCTCTCTCTCTCTCTCTCTCTCTCTCTCTCTCTCTCTCTGCTCATGTGTTGATCTGTATTTATATTTGAGATGAAAATGTCCTCAATATTCAGCCTTTAATGAAATCTGCCCAGGCGTGTCCAACAGTGAGATGATTTGGGAACTGGTAACAATTTCTTCGAAATCACTTTAGCAATTTGGACTATCAAGGTTATGCTTGAGGTGTGACGAAACCACATCCACGGCCAGGAGGCCGAGACAGGAAAGGTTTCTATCTTCTCTGTGGTTCACACAGAGCCAATCCTGGTTGTCTATGAGCTCGTGTATGTATAAGAAGGCAGATAGCGGTTTTCTACCGAATGTGTGCTACATGTGTTTGTAATGATGCGACTTCTGAGATGATGGCTTCACTGAGGAAGGATGAGGAAGGATGGGAATCGGCCAAACCGTCCGTCCGTCCATCCATCCATCCATCCATCCATCTTTGACTGTTTATCCGAAATTGGGTAGGAAATTTTGGGGGAACGGAAGAAGTTCGGAAGTTCGGCCAAACCAATTGAGCCAGATTTCCTGAGCATTTTATACATGAATATTGTTTATGTAGCTCAGAGGTTAAGTTGTTAGACTATGGATCAGAAGGTTGAAGATTTAAAACCCCAGCACCACCAAGTTGAGACTGTCGGACTTGAAACAACTAAGCAAGTCGCTCTGGATACGGCCGTCTGCCAAATGGCGTAAAAATGTATTTATATACACGCACTTTTAACAATGGACAGTTTCACCCAGCAGTTTTTAGAGAAATCTGGATAACCTTTTGTACCCGTTATAGGGATGGCGTAGTACATTCAGAGCAAAGCGCTATCCGCCCCTTCCACTTGCATGAACTGCACAAAGAGCCTCAGCCTCAGCACCTCCGTTATCTGTATTAGCTACATAGGGGTAGGGAAGAACTCTCTTTTATGGTCCAATAAGTATTGTTTTTCAAAGTTAATAGAGGTTGGTTTAAATGAGTTAACTTCATGAACATACTGTAGCAAATTAAAATTCCGGTAATTCCGGACACACCTTCTCACAAAAGTCTTCCACCGAGGCAATACCAGAGTAATTATTTTTCCGTCTCTATCTAAATTCGTTGTAGATTCATTATAGTATCAGATTGAAATGGTTAACCTTTCAACTAAGGAGACTTAAATGCAAACTGTTCACAGAGGTCTCAGCTCCAGTTCCAGTCCCAACACTAAATCAAAGTTCTCCCGTACCTTGAGGTGACCTCATCTAAAACGGCGCGCTACAGTACATTCCGGCCCCGCCGGAGCTCTGTGGTGCGACGGAGGAATTATGAATTGTTGATGAGGGGGTCTGGCAGGTTGAAGAAGGTGGTCCAAGTTTTCAGGGTGGGGGTTGTGGGCTGAAACCAATGGCGCATCGAGACACTTGTCACCCAACATGGCGGCCATAGATCAGGGCAGGTGCTGGCGGAGGAGCGGCTGAGGGGTGACAGGGGAATAACATCCCTTTCTCTTCAATCGACAGGGCCCATAACTCCTGCGTCTCAAGGGACAGATTGAGAAAGGCAATAGCCAGAGGCTGTGAAGCAGGGATGCTTAGGAGAATTGAAAGTTAAAGAAGCAGTGGTGGAATATTTTTTTTAACTTCCCCTTTCTCTCTCTCTCTTTCTCTTTTTCTCTCTTTCTGGCTCACAAATGCTTTCATTCATGTTGAGACCTTGTTGAAAACGTAACAAACCGGAAAATCTATTTTCATATCGGACTTTGGAGATTCAACTGAATTGCATATTTAAGTATGTACTGCATCTTCATTATTTCCCTTAACGCATATTAGAATCATTCGGTCTCGGTGTGT
The DNA here is from genome assembly GCA_011419295.1 of Clarias macrocephalus. NCBI lineage: Eukaryota > Metazoa > Chordata > Actinopteri > Siluriformes > Clariidae > Clarias > Clarias macrocephalus. The sequence continues at coordinate 26,851 of JAAGKR010006010.1, forward strand.
ACCGAGCGGAGATGGGATGAAGGTAAAGGTTGTCGAAATCAGGGCGCTGCCTCGTGCTCGGGCTGTGTACTCATCTCCCATCCCTGAGAGGACAGCTTTTATAGCCTGATCAATTTCCCACTGCCTTATTGAATGTCTTTTAAATGGCTTTTTTATTTTCAATTATAACCCGCCATCTCTTAGCCGAGGCACTGCGCCAACATTTACACTGCCGGATAATTTAAAACCCTACTTTAGAAAATTATGCATTTGTACCATGCGAATTTACAACCCCACCCCATGCTATTGTAACAACCATAAAACCTCATGGATTGCTGCGTTAAACCCGAAGCGTGCATCAATTAAATAGAGGTGGGGGGGAAAAAATAGAGAAATAACTACGCCGGTTAGAACATATTCGTTGATGTCTGTTTGAAAATCACCGCCAAAGATTCATCCGGTGCGGATTTGGTGATTGGTGACCGTCATCAGCAAGGGAAGTAAAATTTCATCGCTTATAGAGATTTATTGGTTATTAAATTGAACAGGCTTTAAGGTGTTATTCTGGTGATGAAGGCCCACGGACTCAGACGTAGAGTACAAGAGGTGCCTATGACTATAAGCTTAGGGAAAATCGACTCCTAAAAAAAAAAAAAAAAAAAAAGTTTGCATGCTCCACGGTGTCCCTGCTGACCCAGTCCCTCCCTTATCTCTCTCTCTCTCTCTCTCTCTCTCTCTCTCTCACTCCATGGCTTTTCTAGCACACCCTCCCTGGACTACCAAAGCAACCTGAAGGTGAAAGAAGTGCTCACTGGAGCTCATTGGAAAGTAGATGTGACAGTAAATTTTTCAAGCACCCCCACCGCTCTCTCTCTCTCTCTCTCTCTCTCTCTCTCAGAGTGTCTCGCTCTCCTGCCCGAGATCTTGTTATAGCAGTCAGGATGAGACGGAGGTCAGGGCAGCAAGCCGCCATGCCTGTTGATGATTGAGGAAAAGAGAAGTAAATTCATTCTGCTCGCGGCACTTTGTCAAGTGCCAGTAGCTTACCGTTGAGAGCCAGTCACCCATCACTGTGTTACGGTCTCAGAGGTCAGCCGTCGGCCATAAATCAGCAAGGGCGTCGCGGCACAGCTCGGCAAGGAGCCAAATATGAAAAAGAAACGCGGCAAAGCTTGGGGCGCAAAAACATTTCGGCACGTGTTAATTGTGGCCAAATTATCAATATTCCAGGGGAAAAAAAAAGACAGCTAAGGACAAAAAAAAAAAAAAAAAAACAACAACAACAACAAAAAAAAACCCCTATCCGTGTTCCTTGCATTGATGGTTTACATTGTTTAATGGAACAAGGGGTGAATAAATAACGTCTTTGTAGCGAATTCCCCCGAGCGCAATCATTAAACAGATCGACTTTCGTTTTAACGAAGTGACAATGCTTTTGATTAGTCCCGACGAACCTCCTTCGAGTATTAATTAAAACAGCAGCAGATGTGCAGGTGCAGGAAATCATTAGAAAGAGGCTGGTATGTGGACATGTATTTCTTTCAGCATCCAACATCCATGCATGGCAAATAGGACACCTGAGAGGGAACAACCTTACAACTTCATCATATGAAAAAAATAACGAAAAGAAGAAGAAAAAAATCCAACAGCAGCGTCAACAAAGCACGCGAATAAAGCCACCAGGTGTGTTTCCGTGTGCGCCAGCTCCTCTTAGAGACAGGCTTTTCAACGTGAGTCTGTTTCGGCCGGATGTGTGTTTTTTTTTTTTTTTTTATCTGTTCAGTTTTGTTGTGCCTGCCAGTTAAGGTTGTGAAAACAGCTGCGCCTGCGACGACTCCGTTTGCCTGCTACGTCTTCGCGTCGCCGCGTCGACGTTTTAAAGACGAGGGCTCTCAGAAGCCTTCGAAAGGAGGGAGTCAATGATTGCTAGGCAACATGTTTCTTGTTTTTAATAATGGTCGATTCTCAAAAGCATGTCATGAAATTATCGCTATCTCATGCGGCCCATGTGCAAACATTTTGGAAGAGAAGAAGGAGAGAGGGATAGGGAAAGCAGATCCAGTTGTTGAGCTGCTGCTTTCAATATTCTCTCCTATTAGACTGTGATTATCCGGCAGTGTCTGGCTTGTCTCAGTGTGAGAATGAGAGAGGGCAGGCCAAGAAACACGGCCACGGTTTTTTTTTTTTCCCCCCGAAAAAGTAAAAACTTCCTGACCCAAGTTTTGTTTGAACTTTTCTTCTTCTTTAAAAAAAATAAATAAATCTAGCACAGTTCATTTCAATTAGAGTTGGCATTTTTAAAAGAAACTAATTTGTTCCTTTGCACAGTCAAGAATCTAGTTATTGTTCATATAGATTTTAAAGCTTATGTTCACAGAAGCAACAGCGTTGATGGATTGCGTCGTAGCGATGGTAGTGTAGATATAACCTGCCAGCATGTTCTCAAACGTTTTTTATCTGTGTGTCTATACTGTATCCTTGTCTAAACAGACAACGTCTCCTGGTCTGTATATACAAGACGGTGGCTTTGTGGTTAGCACTATGGCCTCGCACCACCAGGTTCCAGGTTCGATTCCCACCTTGGATCTGCGTTCATCTTTGTTTGCATGTTCTCCCCGTGCTCGGCGGGTTTCCTCCGGGTTCTCCGGTTTCCTCCCACAGTCCAAAAACATACAGATTAAGGCTAATCGGTGATCCCAATTCGTATACGGGAAAAACTGGTATAGATGATGAGACGACAACTCCTACTGTATATATTTATGAATTCTACATAATAAACAAATAATCATGCGAGTTCATCATCCATCTTCACTTCCACTTCCAAGTTATGGACTCCTTAAATTTGCTGAACTTTCCATTCTGGACATCTTCTTCTATTTCACACTCATCCCTCCCTCCTACTTACCCCATGCAGATGAATAAGAGATCACAAGCCAGTTCATTGAAACGCACTACATTTGTAATATGTAATCCAGTGGAACCTCGGCATACGAATGAACGAACAGGACCGAACTAAAGTTGCGCATATCTCCAGGAGCTGGTGAGTGGAAAGCCAAGCGAATCGAGGTTTTAGTATCATTTATAACAAATAGAGCAAATTATGATTCTTTTAATATCTTTAAAATATCCCTTATATAAAAGAAGGCACCAGAGGTGAGCTTTTACTACTAAAGGGAAAAGTTAATTTAACCCAAATAGTTGACTAAACAAATATACTTCCTGGCCAACATTATTGGAATAATAATAATAATAATAATAATAATAATAATAATAATAATAATAATAATAATTCACCTGATTATATATTCATGCAGACAATGTAAAGAAACATAGCAAATGAGATTTTTTCTTTTTATATACCGTAACCTGTTACTATTTTTTCCCCAAAGTCTGTTGAATTAAATATAAAGACTTTAAGCAAATACATCGATTTGCTTAAATACGTCTAGGCATTTGGCAGACGCCTTTATCCAGAGCGACTTACATTTTTATCTCATTATACACTTGAACAGCTGAGGGTTAAGGGCCTCGCTCAAGGGCCCAACCAGGTGCAGCTTGGTGGTGGTGGGGTTTGAACCTGGGACCTTCCGAAACTGTAGTCCAATGCCGTGTTTTTGAATAAAAAAAAAACAAAACAAACAAACAAAAAAAAAAAACACTTTAAGCAAATAGTGTCATAAGAAATAAATCAAACGGAAATCAACAATCATTCATGTAGAAATCGATTCCTAGTTTCTACCTTCTTTTTAAAATGCTGCACAGCATTAAATTACATCATGACAAACAGACGCGACTTACAGCCGTATTTTGTCAATGACACAAATATGAATTTTCACAAAGTCTGCAGCTTCATTGTTTTTAGATCTTATTTTTGTCAGATGTTACTCTGGTATACTGAAGTATAACTACAAGCGATCATAAGTGTCAAAGGCTTTCATTGACAATTAGATTGTAAATATCAGGTGCTGCATGACTGTTCATCGCCAAACTGTTCTCGACTGGTTGGCAGAAGTTGCCGTCAGAGTATGTTTTTATACCATCCCTTGTGTTCTTAGTCAAAATTTTGAGTGAGCCCACTTCCTCGTCTGAGACGCGACCCCACACATGACTGGTCTTAGGATGCTCTACCGTTGGCATGACACAGGACTGATGGTAGCGCTCACCTTCGTACGTTTCAAGAAGGGCGGCAAAGAAGCCAGTTCCCTCCAGGAAAAACATAAGGGACAGACGGATACTAAAAAAGCTAAAGCATCCTGACACCAGTCATGTGTTGGGTCGCTTCTCATGTGAGGGAGTCGGCTCACACACACATGAATGAAGAACTGTACAAAAACAGAACAACTTCTCCCAAACATCGAAGATCAGGTTGGTGATGTCTTTTCCAGCATGATGGAGCACCTTGAGTACCATAAGGTGAAAGTGATAACAGAATATGGAAATTTTGGGTTATATGGAAATACTTGTTAATATACTCCAGTATACCAGAGTAACATCTGAGTAACAAAAAGATTTCAAAAAACCGCTAAAAAATCCCTTATGTTTGAAATATTTACTATACGTGATAAAGATTTCATATTTTCTAAATGAATGTGATTAATATAAATGAATTTAGTTTATATGACAGTGTACAGTATAGACAGCAGGATTGTATATGTAAGTGCCGTGTTCTATGCAGATTCTATGATTCGAAGCAGATCCACTGAGGTTTAAATTAGTTTGTCTTTCTACGCATAAATTTACACACACTCAGGAGCACAAATAGGATTTTTTTCTTTCAAATGTGATTTTCATGAATATCAAATTTCTTTTGTGTTAATGATCATACAGATGATTTATGAATAAATGCATTTTCATCCAACATACTGTAACAAACGAGGCCCAAAAAACTTTAAAGACTTTTTTTTTTCCTTTCTGATTTTTTTTTTTTTACATCTATAAATGAAAATTTTTTTTCATAGAGATCCTCATCATGACTTAATTCATGAACAGATTTCTTTCACAATTATAACATAAATAAATAGAAATCAATTTGTATCAGATTTTATAGTAATTTTTCACATTTTAGAGTTTAAATAAAATTACTAATCATATTGGACATGCACTGATATAGTAACAATAAGGTTTTGTGTTTAACATGATTTTAAACTGGATATTACATTGTTGAAGCTGCAGTTTAACAAGTCTTGGATTTTTCCTAATTATAATCACTAATGTCATATTAAACAAGCCTTTTTTTTTCTTTCTTTCTTTTTTTTTTTCATGACCATAATTCCAGGAATTTGACGATTGATCTGGACAGCGCCACATAAAAAAAAAAAAAAAATCCTCCACATAGTTTATTGTACTTATTCTTTATTTTTTAAAATCATAAAACAGGAATGTCTCTCAAGGTAACCCAAGTTTACATAACAGCGTAATTAGCGCGAATCCACTCTATCCACACCAGCCAGAATGAATAGTTCAATGTTGCCATCAGAAAAATTACCCAGACTAACCTTGAGCATTGGTGGAACTGGAGCAAGCACCATCCATGCCAGTAGTATCGGTCACTCTGACTCGGTTTAATCTGCCAAGAAGACTGAAAGCAAAAGCGAGTGAGTTTTATTCAGCCGGAGCTGAAAGCCTGTGTTGTTCTTAACTCGACATGACATCCGACTTGCGTGGACTGTACATCTCACTTAGCCACAATATACATTCCAGCGAGCCCTCAGAGATATTATAGATATTTATGTGAACCCGGAGAACCCTACCAGTTTGGGACGCAGCCCTCAGCGGTGGGAGACGACGATCTGCTGAGCTCTGGAGTATTAGTGAAGCCTTGTGGAACACAAATCGGAACAAATTAGGCTTTTTAGCCGTTCGAAGAAGGCAGTGTCACGAAGTTCTACAGAAATCCAGATGTACAGTAGATGCCTAATGTGCAAAGCGCAGCATCAAAACATCTCATTTTACAGAACTAGAAATCATTATACTTCATTAAGGCACCAGACGTTGGCTTTTACTTGAGCGAAAAGCTATTTAATAGTTTATTACTAGTTGACTAAACAAATATGCATCCTGGCCAATATTATTAAAATAATAATAATTCACATGATTACAGTATATATCTATGCAGACCATGTGAAGAAACACAGCAAATGAAAATCTTTATCATAAATTTTTCTATTATGTAACCTGGCCTGCCGAACACGTTGTGCAACCCCTGATCGTAACCCCGCCTCCAAAGGGCTTGTACGGTGGACACGATGCATGATGGGTGCGTCGCCTCATCCTTCTGGAAAAGGCTCAATCTGAACTCATCAGACTGTTTCCATCTTTATACTCCCTAGAAAACTGAAGTCGTTCAGTTGTTTTATGATTAGTCTCAATAATAACTTGTGTTCCTCCGATAACCCACACAGCTGTTTAGTCCCAGTCCTTTGCGATCTCAATCACATTGTGTGTGTGTTTTTTATTTTATTTTTTATTTTACTATTTACTATTTTTACTATTAAAAATCGCTCAGTTCTCTACTGTCGTGTTTTTGCATGATGAAGTGTTTAAGTGATCTCCAGTCATTATTGACGATTCAGCACGATACTTCCGGTTTCTAATAATGTGTTGGACAGCCGTTTCAAATCTCCTTAGTTGTTTTCTTTGCTTTGAAGGAAACAATAATTTGGCTTTTCTGAAGCGGTGACTTTTTCCTTGTATACTAATCCACTTTAAATACCGAGTAAATTAGAAAGCAGAATTTTAGGTCTTTACAGATCAGTGACTCTTATGTTTAATATACAGTATGGACAACTAGATACATGAATATCTGAAAACTTCTAAAAACAGACCAAATAATTCAACAAATGCATAACTGCAAACTGATCATAAGTAAAAATCAGTTGTTTACACGCTGCTGATTAATACAGTGTTTCACACTCACTCATACCTGGTGGACCTTAAAGTTTTTTCGATTTGCACTGAAAAAGCTCATTTAATGATTGTGTTATTTGTACAACCTTGGATTTGTTCTAACAGCAGCCTGTCCAGGTACATTGTGCTGAAAAATATTTGCTGTAAAATTTCATGTCTAATTCGTTCTGTAGGCTGGACAGATTGAAGGATATTTCAGACCCTGTCATTATACACTGTAAACCCTAATGGTCAAAGTAATTAAACATATTGAGGGCTGTTAACTTAAGTAATTACAATTAGTTCTAATGAATAGACCTTGATGAGTATTTAGAACTTTTTGGTATTTATGAGTTTGTAGAAATGACACTTTTCAAGTTAGCTGAATAAATTTGATGTTTTAAGTACTTAAGTAACAGTAACTGTCACCTTAAAGTTCCACCAACTTAAAATCTCCCAGACTAGTGATTTCGTGTCTGACGCCATCAGGGCAATAGAGGCACTGGTGGCTCAGTGGTTGGTGTTTCGTCTGCCATGTGAAAGGCTCGGGTTCGATTCCCAACAACTGGATGCAGTTCCTGTCCCAAGCCCAGATACAATGGAAGGGTCGCGTCAGGAAGGGCGTCTGGTATAAAACCTGTGCCGAGCTTGTGTGCGACCCAATGCCGGGAGCAGCCGAAAGACCGTTAATTTATTTATATCAAACAACAATTTATTTGATTTGCAAATAAAAAAATGATAATCGCTATTAAATAGTATGAGTTAGGCCTCTCAATAATGCACGTAAAGAATGATTCATATGAATGAGTACAAAAACTCAAAAACTGATAGTTCTGTTTACTTAAAATTGGATGTAACTGATGACCTCAAATGTTTTGAGTTTTGCCAACTTATTCAGGTTTACAGCGTATAAACAAATTAAAGCCTATTTTTTTTTTTTTTTTTGTCACTAAACAGTAGTTTTCATATTACCACTGGGGGCTGGGGCTGTTTAGTCCCAATCCTGTGATTTCTCCTCACATATAGAAATGCCCTTAAATTCACTAACTCTGCTTTCTAATAGTTTTTAGATTTATTTATTTATTCATTTATTTTTTGTTTTTAGAATGCAACTTCAGCAAGGTTTTAAATGATCTCTCTGCCTGCTCATTCATGATTTATTTATTTATTTATTTATTTTCCCTTTCCAGCCACATTTCTTGTATGAGGTTGAATCCCATCCAGCTGTTAATAATACCTTGGACAGCTCGAAATTCAATTCCAACTCCTTAGTTGTTTTCTTTGCTTGATGCAGGCCAGTAATTCGACCCTTCTCACAATAACATTGTTTCCACTTTTCACAGCGAGCCCAGCCTAGAGGTTATAAAGGCATAAATCCAACACACCAAACGCCTAACCACATTGGATTTATTTATTTATTTATTTATTTATCTTTAACCCTGAAAAGCCCGTCATGACTTACTACTGTTCTACTATATGATCAGAAGGCTTGCTCCTAGCACCCTTTGGTCCAAGAAGAAGCAAAGTCCAGCCTTTTGTGCTGCTTTGAACATTTTACACACATTTGCTTCCTTACAGCGACAAAATTCGACCCTGAGATCTGTGCAGAGTTTTTTTTTCCTTTTTCTTTTTTTTTTTTTCCGTGTGTGTGTTTGTATGAGCTTCCTACTTCCTTTATGTTCTCATCTCCAGAAAACACCAGTAGGTGGAAACACTAAATTGGCCCTAGGTGTCAATGCATGCGTGTGTGTGTGTGTGTGTGTGTGTGTGTGTGTGTGTGTGTGCGCATGGTGCCGTGGATAAATTCATGGAGCAACAATTCTTTCCCACCATGCATATGTTGTATGTTCCTGACATGCACTGCTTATTTTGACCCTTATCAGACCTTATAGTGTTTTATCAATTAATGATGAGAAAAGTGTTTATACAGTAGCGCTTACTTCCTTGCACAATTGCTTCCAAACACATGCTGGTAATCATTGTTGCTGACCTAAGTGCTCTCTGTGTGTATATATGTGTGTGTGTGTGTGTGTGTGTGTGTGTGTGTGTGTGTGTGTGTGTGTGTGTGTGTGTGTGTGTGTGTTATTCCGGCTATTGACCATCCCTCTCTGACTCATCATGTGACCTTGTCATACTCCACAGGGCATTTCTCCATCCCGTGTGTCCATGACAGCCTGAAAGAAGATCTCAGCTGTCTGGCTAGTGGCACTCGCATGACTACACAGGTGAGGCTTTTTCTTACTTTAACTCCTGTGACTTGTTCATATGATGACCTGTAGTGTTGAAGCAGCAGAATTACTTTATACCTCTTTATTTTCGGAAATGAAAAGTAGTTTGAATCTGTCGCCTCGCACCTCCAGGGTGCCGGGTTCGATTCCCGTCTGTGTGTGCGTGGATGTTTAGTGGGTTTCCTCCGGGTACCTTCCCAAATTGGCACACGATCCAAAGATGCACCCCGCGAGTGAGTGCATTCAGGTACAATTTATTAAAAAGGCAAATTGAATACCGGAGATCACCGGCCCTCTGGTGGCAATCAGAAGAAAAAAAAAGTCTCCACTTCCACTTTAAACCGAGTTTGTTCTACCAGACTCATGCATCCATTTCTTTTTAGTGTCATCAAAATGCAATGCTTTTCCTTCACTGGAGGTATCACGGGCGAGATCGCTGCATTTCAAGAAGCGCGAATCAATCCGAGGTGCTGAACTTCGAGACCGAGTTCACCGGAGTCCCGCGGGAGACGAGACGAGGCGAAGAAATTGAAGCGGGTCCGGGGTTGAATTGATACTCACTGGAACACGCACAAACGATCTGCACAAATCGCTGTTGTAGCACAGAGCGACAGATCCCAAGACACACAACTACTGATCGTTCTCAGCTGCGGCAAAAAAAAAAAAAAAAGAAAAGAAAAAAACACACACACACACACAAACACACACACACACACACACACACACACACACACCACCAGGCCCATCCTCTGCCGTTTTCATCCTTTAACATCGCTCTCCTGCTGAAATTTCAACATATTGATTCCATCTGACGCAGAGTAGCTCATACTCTCTCGTATAATTCGGGCCTTGTGTGTCCTTCAGCGTCTTTTTTTTTTTTTTTGGATATACAAAAAGACACACCAACATGCAGGGTGGAATATCGTCTTTCCTGGTTTTGGGATGAGAATTTGTTAATTACGAGTTTAATCAGAGGAATATTAACTAATGTTTACTAAACAGAAAACAGTAAACTTGCCGTTCGATCTGCGCGTCCGGCGCGGACTGTGTGTGGACGTCCACCGGCGAGTCAGGGGTGTGTCAGTCACTGAGGGAGCTGTGAGCTTCCTGTTTTGGCAGTGTGCGGTTACACATCCTGACATGGGACCTGCTGTCAAACACAGGACTTCTCTCTCTCTCTCTTTCTCCCTTTCACACACACACACACACACACACACACACACACACACACACACACACACACACACACACACACACACACACACACACACACTCAGAGATCTCCCCATTCTCACGCATGTTACTCAGCAGCGGAGGCGATTTTTTTTTTTTCACACCTGCATTACTTTGTCACACTTGCTGACCAACAACGCGAGACGTCTCCTGTCTGGTTCAGATCACAGACAGACAGACAGACAGACAGACAGAGAAGATCGTTTTTTCATTCCTTTCCTTTCCTTTCTGTTTTTTTTTTTAAGTACATTACCTTTTGACTTGTTCATCTGTTCTCTCTTCTCGTTCAGCATTCTCACAAACCTTTCTCAAAATAGCATCCACACAAGTAGGAGTTTTTTTATAAGGAAGAACAGCGAGCGCAGACCCGAGCGCAGGCGAGGTCTTCTTTGAAGTGCTGCCCATGTTATTGTTATTGCCGTTCTCTCGTTTAAACCGATTCTCATCAAAGCAGCTGGGCTTTCTTTTGTTCTGGAGATGCGGCTGGCCGTCTGAGGCCGGTCGTTAATGTGCCATCGGGGCGTCTCACATCCTCGTTAGACTCGGCCAGCCACTGATGTTATTTCCTGTGACTTGGGGGCCGTCACTGGCAGGACACTTGCTCCGACTAATCTTTCAACGAGGAGAGGAAGAGAGCGGTGAGCAACTTGGGTCGCGCCTCTTCGGCCACCTGAACCCCAGTGACGGAATCCGTAGCAGGAAGGCGGCCGGACCGCCACAGAGCACTCGCTCATACGCTTATTTACGTTTATGGCATTTGGCAGACGCCCGTATCCATTTGTTATTTTTTTTTTTATCTTATTGTATTGTTAAGTGGCTGTGGTGCTGGAGTTTGAACCTGAGACCTTGTGATCAGTAGTCCAACGCCTTAACCACTGAGCTGCCATTCAAATATCGATACAATAATAGATTATCACTCATCGTCTATACCGCTTCATTATGTATACAGGGTCGCGCGGGCTTGGAGCCTATCCCATGAGACGTAGGGTACGAAGCAGCGGTACACCCTGGACGGGGTGCCAATCCGTCACAGGACACACACACACACACACACACACACGCACCGATTCAAGCACATGCAAACTCCATGAACACAGGCGACGGGAATCGAACCCAGACCCTGGAGGTGCGAGGCCACAGTGCTATTCACAAACTCCCCAAATCTCTTCACTCTCATCACATGTCGAGGGTCACCTGAGCTTTAGGTCAACACACTGGAGGAAGTGATTTCCTGAGTGAGAACAGGCTGACATCTTTTCTCCTGCCTCCCTTTAACCCTTGCATGACCAGATCGTCTGCTCGCGTCCCCTAATATTTAATTTGCTCTTTGAACACTAGACATTTTCCTTTTTTTTTTTTTTAAGAATAGTCTTTGCTCCAACATGTTGACCGCTCATCCGTTCTAAACCCGCTAGTCTGGGTCACGCTGCCCTGGCAACATGTGTGTTTTCTGTGAATGGCTCTGAAATATGCGTGAGATAAAAAAGCCAGGAAGGAAACACTCGTCCTGGTGACTGACTGTTGATTAATCATTCATGCAGCATGCTATATAGAGCTGCTCGTCTGCCCTGGCTCCGCCCCTTTTCACCCCAATTGCAATATGTGTGTGTGTGTGTGTGTGTGTGTGTGTGTATGTGACGGATATATCCGCCTGTGCCGTGGGCGGATTGGCGAGCAACACCCCACTTCCACTCCCACTCCAGAGGAAGTGGCTATCAGAGCACAACAGGAAAGGAAGCGGGGAAAAAAAAAAGAAAAACGGAAAACAAGCTGACATCTTTTCACTCATGAAATCACTTCCTCCAGGCCGGCCGGGTGTTGACCTCGGGCTCAGGTGACCCTCGACGTGTGTGTGAAGAGAGATTCAATAATTAAACAATTTATTCATCTTGGTTTGATCTTTATCTCAGAGTATAATTAATAAGTAATAAAAAGTAAGGTTGATTTATTATTATTTTTTTTTTACGATTGCGTGTCAATAAATGAGTCCTGCGTTTGTAACCGTTGCAGTTTTTACTCATTAAAGCCGTTGAAATATATAACATTTTTGTTATAAATGCTGATCATAATAAAACATTTGTAGTTTTCACATCTCCTATTTAATACTGCTTTACTGAAAAGATAAAAAAAGAAAAAATAACAAGCTCTATAGCACTTACTGATAATGAAAGAAAGAAGGATTTACATGTCGTCCATTATTCTCGTCTGCTGTTACTCAACTGACAGAGTGCGGCGTCTCCAGCATATACATATGCTTTTGAAAAAGAAAGAAAGAAAAATGGAGCCCTTCCTTCCTGCAAGCATTTTCCTGTTTACCTCCAATACGGGTCAGGAGCCCGAGATAAATCCATTAGATCTGCAGGACGCCAACCTGGATGTGACCTCTTTGGCTATTACACATGCCATTAGGGCTAAGTCAGCATGTACAGAAAAGTGTGACATGACAAAGATGACATGTGATTGTGTCACAGTTGTCACCTACATGCAGTTCTCTCTCTCTCTCTCTCTCAGGAGAAACCTTCCATATCAAGCTACTTTTATTTTAAAAAACTATATATATATATATATATATACAGACCAAAAGTTTGAATTTGTATTATGGCAAGAAAAAAGCAGCTAAGTGAAGAAAAACAAGTGGCATCATTACTTGTCCCCGAGTGCAGCCACAAAAACCATCAAGCGCTACAAAGAAACTGGCTGACATGCGGACCGGCCCAGTAAAGGAAGACCAAGAGTCGCCTCTGCTGCGGAGGATAAGTTCATCCGAGTTACCAGCCTCAGAAATCGCAGGGTAACAGCAGCTCAGATCAGAGAGCAGGTCAATGCCACACAGAGTTCTAGCAGCAGACACGTCTCTAGAACAACTGTTAAGAGGAGACTGTGTGAATCAGGCCTTCATGGTAGAACATCTGCTAGAAAACCACTGCTAAGGACACAGACAACAAGCAGAAGAGACGCGTTTGTGGCTGAAGAACACAAGAAAGAAAACTCGCTGAATGAGAAGGGGTGTCCAAACTTTTGCTCTGTACTATATATATATATATATACAGCCGTATAATATGTTCTTATTGTGAATCACATTTTCCCATAGGAAATAATATAAACGCAGATAATCCGTTCCAGCCACTCAAAAATATTACCAATTTCCAACAATATAATACATTTTTTAATGTAAAAAATATTTAGAAAAGTCATGTAAATGAAGTAAAATATGAAATAAATGGATGTTAAACCTCACTTTTTTCTCACAATTGATATTCATAATTTAACTCTTTAGCGATGATTCTTTCTTAATTTCCACCCATGTTGCTACAAAATGTTTACAAGAAACACAAAATGCCAAACAAACAAACAAACAAACAAACAAACAAACAAACAAACAAACAAACAAACAAACAAACAAAAACAAAAAAGAGCAATTAAAAAATGTGTAAACTCACTTTAATTGGCTATCCAATGATACAAACTAATTTTGAGCGGCTCCCGGACATAAAAACAACTTAATTCAGTTATTTAATTCATTAATATTTTGAAAAGAATGTCTTGCAATATTTCAATTCTTAAAGTGAAAAATCGTGTATATATAGTTATATACTGTATACTACCAAAAAAATGTATACACACTTCAGGATAAGAAATATAATATTATATTAATATATTATACATAATATTATCATATATACTGTATAACGTTCCGCAATAAATGACATATAAAATAAAATATACTAAAATACAGATATAGGGCATTTGTATATCTGATTACATGCACATTAATCAGTCTATTTCACTTAACAAGCTTTTCGCTTGAATTTTTTTGGCCTTCATTAACACGCTGCTTGATGCTCTTTCACTCTTTCTTTCTCTGCCGTGATCTGTGTTACCTGCCTGCGCAAGAGTAAATGCAGCTAAATAATTGCATATACTCAGTTTACTTTCA
>JAAGKR010006011.1:0-41237 GCA_011419295.1 Clarias macrocephalus
AAACAGGCTCTTTAGATATACAGTATTCTGTTGAAACACTGTTGTGTAAAAGGAGTTTATGACCTGAGAAATGCTGACTGGATCAGTCTTCAGCCAGACGTCTCAAGATATTGCACCTTAGATGTCCTCTTTGGTGCCCTTGACTTATACAGAGCATTTACAGTAAGGCCTAAATCAGCAAGAAAGTGCAATAGATTGCACTACAGCGCTTAAAGCTGTCTGGCTCCTGATGGCGATAACATGGTCCAGAAGTAAGGAATGAATTCTGAGCTGCTCCCATGGGCTAGAAAAGTGGTGAGGCTGGGGTGCGGGTTCTGACAAGACTTCAGTAGCAAATCTGGGAGAACACTCAAGCTCCGCTGAAGCTCCATCAATCAGGCAGAGATAAAAGGCTGTGAAGACCAGGATGGTGCTTAGCAGAGGAAAATAAACAAATGGCTAATAAAGTGTTTCCTTTGCTGCTAACTGCATGGAAAAGCCTGCAAGAGACTAACAGGACCAGGCTAGGTCGTCTGTCGGCCGAGTGGGGCCAAGTACAGGGCCCAGGGGACATGGTGAGAGGAAAGATGCTCTACCATAACCGTACACAGAATGATAAAGAAAACTTTGGAAGCAGTACTCCATCCCTGGTTGAGCTAGAAGACATTAGCGTATTATTTCGAAACAATCGCATACGGAAACAAAACAAACGTCCTATTGACCCGAACTGTGCAACAAATCCCATATCATATCATAAATGTGATCCTACACAGCTTCTTGGAGCACAGCGGTCTGTCAGTATACATTCAGGTTCTCTCTTTGTAACAGCAGAACGAGGAGGCAGGGCAGCCTTGCGGCTTCGCCGTGCAAACCAATCAATACACACCATACAGCAAATGTGCCATTCTTGTTTACTCTCAATGCATCACCAAGCTATACCCCGACTCACCATCATGAACAGCGCTGTGGCAGCAGTGGAGTCACTCCTGCGCCTGGGCACCACCATCTCTCAGGACCTGAAGTGGGACAAGCACATTGACTTGTCATTGTTAAAAAGGCTCAGCATCGTGAGGAAGGTGAGGAACCTGCTGAAAGGATTATCGTTGATCCCCTACCCAGCCAGAAGTGTATGTAAGCAGAGTGAAGAAAATGGCTCAGAAAATCACTTTGGACTCCTCACATCCGAGCCAGTTTTCCGTCTGGTTGGCGCTACAGAGCACCGAACACCAGGACAGTCAGCCTTCTTCCCCGACGATTTCTTCCCTCAGGCAATCAACCTCATCAACAGTTCAGTTGTGCAAAATATGTGCAATACTGTGCACTACCACTGATATTAATTTGATAACACCCCACCATCCTATTCCATTTCTTGTTAATTGGAAACTTCTGTCACCAAAACAAATTTCTTGCATGTGCAAATGTACTTGGCAATAACATCTGATTCTTTCTGATTGTAAAAAGTTCTACAAATTTTTCATCTTTTGATGCAACTGTTCGATCATCTGCCATGCTTCAGCTGCTCTCAGTGCCACCCCTGTGGATAAGCGGATAGATGTGAGCGGAGCTGCCAGCTGTTTTTGCTCAACATTCATGGAGTCAAAGGTAAGGGCTTAATACGACGTGTCATGAAAGACCTGCAGTAATCCTATCTCGCCCTCCACCATCCACCCCCCCCCCCCCCTTCCTGAGGACCAAACATGCACCTAATGCACCTAAGGCACATCTGACGTCCGGCGCGGTGCACAGCTGGAATGCCCTTTAATATTCATGAGCTTTCAATTAAAAATGTATTTAATCTGAGAGAGAGCAGACAGAGCAGAGTCATGTTGTAGGAAATCACTGGTAACTCAAATCATTGTGGTTAGAGATCTGATGCGGCTCAAACAACACAGAGCAGGCGTTCCTGGGGTCACGTTTCCTGTACGGGGTCATGGACTGGACTGGAGGAGTAAAGCCTATTCCAGGGGATCCGGGGCACAAGACCCAGGATGGGGTGCGAGTCCATCACAGTCCAAACATATTTATAAAATCTGCATCAATTGAAGTATGCGTGTGTGAGCTTGGAAATGACCAGGCATGTCTTTTCTATGCCACCTTTCACTAGTATTACCCCAAACTCTCCAAAATATCACAGTTGTCATGAGCTAAAGACCTTTCGTTTTAAAGTGGTTTGTTTGTTACGCTGTATGATATGAATGGATGGTTCCTGATTTCTATGATTTGTTTGTTTTTTGCCAAAAAATTTACACTCGACAGCTTTATAAATACTGACCTTGGTCTTGAAAAGCCACAGAAAAAATGTGATTGAGTGTACTGAGACATTGTAACGTGCATTTAGAAGAATATCTGCTGCACATCTGATGAATATCTGAGCACACGTCACATTCCAGAGACACGCAGTCAAGGTGTGACGGCTTAAATAGAGGTGGACGTCTAGAACTCAAGGAACAGGGAGTGCAGTGAATATGAATGTGAATATAATCTTAAAGAAGGAGAGAAAGTAAATAAATAGATAGATAGATAAATAAATAAATAAATAAATAAGTAAGTAAAGGCCCAGACGGTGAAGGATGTGGTCAGTTATGCAGGGATCCTCTCGTCAGCTGACAGAGCTATCAGGTTAAATTTAGCAGGGGTTCACTGAGGCAAACAGAGCCGCCAGTGTCAGAGAAAAACACTCCCACACTCTGACCTCATATTTCACAGTGAGACTTTAACACACACTAATCCACTGGCCAGGTCCTACTGCAAAAGACGACGTCTTAGCAAGTTTAAATACCTTAAATACCGTACGTACCGTATACTGCAGATCTACTGTAGAATTGAAATGAACCAAATATAAGATGATTAAACCTAGTTCTAGATGTTTGTACTAATTTCAAGATTTAAACATTTGTGTTTCATTTGTAGTTACAGAAATTTTGCCAATAATACAAAAATATATAAAGATTTCTATAAACAGGTTTATTGTAATGTTATTATAATGTAGGAAACATTAGCTAAATACTCACTCACTCATCGACTTTGCTGCTTTATACTGTACACAGGGTCGCGGGGGGCCTGGAGCCTATAAAGACTAACAGTAGGGCAGAAGGTGGGCCTACACAACCCTGGACATGGTGCCAGAGTACCTGAGGGAAACCCACCAAGCACCGGGAGGACAGGCAAACTCCATGTACACAGAGGTGGGAATCGAACCTGGACCCTGGAGGTGCTAACCACTAAGCCACTGTGCCTCCCATTAGCTAAATGCACTCTACGAGACACAGGATGAGTTCAATAAACATGCACTCCATGGAGAGACGCTGCACCTCCAGTCGTCACATCATTCACCTGAAAACACAAAGCTAAAATGAGACTTGGTCACATGTATTCCTGCAAAGCCGTTCAAGGAACCATTTACAGACTCTATAGAACAAAAATAAAGCAGGTGTGTGTGTGTGTGTGTGTGTGTGTTTGTGTGTGAAATATAATGCAAGTTATGCATGAATTGGGAAATACGAATGACTGTTCTGCTCTGTGCTTCTCCCCTGTGGTGTACGTTGTTCTGCAGGTGCTGTATGGTAATAAGAGAGGGGCGCCACCTGTCTGTGTAAATGATTTAGTGGGTAAATTGTTACATTTAATGCCCTTTGAAAGATGTGTAAACCGAGAAGGACGGCACAAACCTGCCATGACAAGGAGAGCTTTTCGATCCCACTTCGCGCCATCACCCCCAACATCGCATTTCAATCAGTCAGTGACTGACATTTTTAAAGGATCATCTTTTATGCTTTTTTTTAATGAAATTGTCCCAGAAACTGTGTTACTGGATTAGCATTATAGGACGAAGAGCATCTATAATACACTGCTGCTGCATCCCATTAGCTTTGAGGAGTTGTGACTTACAGGTTCCAGATGATGATGGTGGCTTGGATCGGAGCCCTTTCCATTCAGCTGACATGCACATGAAAGCAAGCCAAGGCATCATAACACTGACTTCATCCTGAGCAAGAGATATATATATGAGCTAGTCAGAAAACCATCCCCGTCTTCTACTACCAGTCATGCCAGCACAGCTTGTGTGTCTGACAATGCTGCTACCGTGATGCCAGTTGGCACAAGAGGTCACATTCTAGTGCTGACAATCGTCTGCAAGTGTACGAAGGTTAAATGAACACGAAAGATGCGATGGGCATATCAGCAAGAACACATATTTATCACCAGATGCAGTGCTATTTTTTTTATTCATATGCATATTTTTAACTGAAAAAGGAGGAAAAAACTAAGGATATTAAATGCAAATTGTAAAGTCAAGAACAGTTGCAATATAGAGAACACTTCACAACTCTTACAGGTAAAAAGCAAACTGTTATAAATACAAATATTTTGCCAGTTTGGGCCAATTATCAAGCTGTCCAGGGGTTCTCCATGAACAGCTGGCAAGACGTACCACAGCCCAGCCACAGACAGATAGTTTATGCCACCCTTAGGATACTTAAACATATCACTTTACACATTAGCGGGCAACCATGTGCCCTCTGCCTATTTCTGCCACCATTACGTGGTAACCCACAATCTCAGAGTGTGTGAGTGTAACAGGAAAGCCTCCTGATCGCTGGCCTCACCAGGGCAATGAAATGTAATAAATAAATGGCCAATGATTATTGTTAACCAGTCTTGATGAAGAACTTGGAAAGGTGACAGGTGAAATGAATCTGAGCACAATGCATAGACCAGTTCTTCTTATTTGGCTCATTCAGGCGTTAGTCTTTCTCAGTGAGGGGTTCCTCTGAGAGGAGAACCAGGGGCTGGAACAGGCAGCAAGCCAAAGCCACTTTGCTGCTGTTGATAACAGACTGACAGAGACTGAACAGGTCAGTTAAAGCCGGAAAATGTGTGTGCATATATAAACCCCTGCCTAATGTACTTAGGCACAACTTAAAGTAAGTTGCCAATTTTGGTACTAAAACAGTAACACACTGTGTGTTTTGACACCTTTTGATCAGAACCAGCCTTTCAGTAGTTTGAGCTACAGTAGCTCTTCTATTGGCTCGGACTACATGGGTCAGCCTTCAGTCCCCACGTGCATCAACGAGCTCTGGTCACCTACTGTATAACCCTGTCTCCTGTCCACCGGTTCTCCTTCCTTGGAGCAACTTTGATATGTCCTGACCATGGCACAACGAGAACATCCCACAAGAGATTGTGTTTTGAAGTTGCTCTGACCCAGTCGTCTAGACATCACAGTTTGGCCCTTGTCACAGTAGCTGCAGTTACAATATCTTATTACAATGGGCTATAATAGGTCACAGGTGAACATTCTGTCCAGTTGATGTGTTGGAAGTAGAAGGAATCGGCAAACATAAGGATTTGAGTGACTTTGACAAGGGCTGAATATGCTCTGCTCTGAGTGACGACTTGCTCAGCGTTTGTGCAAACAGTCATCAATGATTCTAGCTAACACTGCTAATTTGTATACACCCTTCATCTAGCATCAAGTCACCCCGAAACATTCAGTCATTCACTAATTCACTTTTCACTAACTGCATCACCACAGTTAGGGCAGGGGTAGATCCGGATACTATCCTGGGAACGCTGATAGGAGAGATGGGATACTCCTTGCTTTTTTGAGGGTAACGGTGAACCCATCTGAAAACTAAAACGCAAAACTCTACAGAGGCACAGACCTTCATTTAAAACAACAACAACATAAGCAAACAACAAAAGCAACAAAAATGTACAATATAAATCTGTTTCATTCCATGTATCTAACATACAAACATAACATACTTGTAATAGTAACGTGTTATATTTATTGCTTTTTATATGACTAACCCGTGTTAGCCTTATTTATGCTCTGACTCAGTCATCTAGACATCACAGTCTGGTTTTTGGTGAAATCACTTAGATCCTTAGACTTGCACATTTATCCTGCAACCAACAAATCAACTGCCTGTTTATTTGGTGCATGATATATCCACCCAGTAACAAGTTCCACAGTATCTTAATGATTAATATTTGTCCCCCCCCACCCCCTTTTTTGTATCGCATTTAAATGATTGTCATACCCAGGCCTGACTCATTGAATCAAGAAATCACTTAAATAGAACTTGTCTGACAGAGTGATGCATGCTAAAAGATCTCAAAATGCAACACGATCTAAAGAAACCCTCTAGGTGAACCCTCTAGAACCCACCCAAACGACACAACGACAACTCATCCAGGAGCTTATAAAAGAACCCAGAACAAGATGCAATATTATCTCCATACCTCTGTGCCCATTCGATTAAAATTGCAATGCTATAAGCATCACAATTTGATAAATATTTTTTAGATTCGATATTACATTTTCCCCAGATTTTGTTAGAATTTCTGATCTAACTGAATTTCTTGATCATTAAAAAACTTAGCAAATAATTCACTCCTACCACACGGGATGGGAATGTGTAAATAATTCAGATTGCGCCACTTGTAGGATGATAAATAAACAGCACTGCTTTACTGGCTCATCTCTATTATAAATATTAAAAAAAATAAATCTATATGATTTAGGAGTTAGTGTGGCGATACGTGAACTATCACACAAAAGAATCGTGATTTTATAACTGAATCGATGTTTCCTCCGACTCTATGACAAATATTTAATATCAGGAAGGGGGCAAATACTTTTTCACTGTATCCATGTTATTTACTTCACCTGTCAGTTTGAATGTATTTTACTGTTATGACTCAATAAATGTTCATGTCACACACACACACACGCACGCGCGCGCGCGCGCGCTGGTGGGAAGTCTCTCTCTCCTCTGTGTGCACACGTGCTTCAGCAGAATTGTGCCGCGGTCCCTTTAACTATCCCACAATTCTTTGCGGTTTATAAAAGCGGAAACGAACCCGGAAGCAACTGCAGGATTGATGTTTTAAATGTCGTACAGTAGATTTGTACAGGGTTTAAATGATGTGTAACGTTAGATACAAGCCTGAAATGAGCAGCAGAAGGAAATCAGTCAGTGAGATAAGTGTAAAGTGAAGCAGTGTGTGTGTGTGTGTGTGTGTGTGTGGTCATGTCGAGTCTGAAGAGGAGGTTGATGTCTCGCAGTGGTGTGTGTGAGCCGGGACAGAAGCGCCCCCTGCGGCCGGGCGGGGCACTCAGACACAGCAGCGAGGAGCAGGAGCCCAGCTGCAGCCAGTACTTCTCCAGTACAGCTGTTACTGGGACCAGACTGAGCTCCCAGTTCTTTAACCAGCAGTGTGTTGATTTAGCCAAAGCACTTTTGGGGAAGGTGAGCGCAAAGGCTTAAACTGGAAGTGATGGCAGATGAAAATGTCACCTGAGAGGCAGCTTGTAAACAAACACCTGCACCAATAGATATTAATTAGAGAAGATAAAGTGAATATTTTTTACTGGGATTAGTTCATATTTTCACTTTGGCTGAAATAACAGCGCTGAAGTGGTTTAAGTGAATTTTAACACGCCGAAGTCGTTTTAAGACAAAACTCCATCTTTATCTGATCGACTTTTTCCATTTCTCATCTGTGATTCTCTCTCCGATTACCGAACAGGGAGTGTATTTGTCTGAGCACCAAAGAAGTACAACTTAGTGTAAACAAGGCGTCAGATACTCGACCTTACAGAATGTGATTTCTGTGTGTTAATAAGTTAGACAGAGAGACACACAGACATGTACGTGGACTTCAACCTTGACAAAGGCTCTGATAATTTTCTTTCTTTTCGTCTACCAACATGGCGGGCACCAGGTCCTGGACATACATCGCATATCGGGCGACGGACATTGAGAAGACTGCTTTCGTGGACCTTAAAAAAAAAAAAGAGCTTTTGTTTTAAAATAGCGAAGCTCTGGACCAGCAGGCGTGTCGATTTCCTTTACCCTAATCAGTGATGAATTTAAGCCTTGTTAGTGAGGCTTTGAAAACAATCTATAAAAGCAGCTTGACTTTAATTTATCCATCCACAGCACATTCTACAAATCAGAAATTACACCCAAAAATGATATTCAGTGTAATAATATGGCCAGGCTAGGTAAAGAGGCTTATTTCTTATAAACATGGACACAGACTGTAGCTTCCCATCCCTGGTCTTAAAATCCAGCTTGTCTTACATATTATATATATACAGTGTTTTATATAACTGAGGCCAGGACTACCCCAAAAACCAGGGGTGGCTGTGAGGATGTTAGGATGGCACGACACGCCGTATAGCCAGCAGCATTAGGACAAGCGACATACTAACTCTGGGGCTGTAATGATCGGTCTCTTCGTACTCGGAACTTGAGTTCGGATCCAAAAGTTCTCTAGGGCGTCAGGTTGGAAAATCATATCCGGTTCCTTGTTCTGCTTTGGTTCCTTCTGAAGCAGTGCTGACTCAGAACACACTGGACGTGCCTCGTTATGTGATTAAACGAATAAATTATTGCACCACCCGCTTGGCTCTTACATACTCAGTCAGGAGGCAGATTTCTGGTCATACTTGTGCGTGCACACAGGGTTTATTTCCTTTCACAAGTCTTAAAAAACAAACAAACAAACAAACAAAAAAAAACAAGAAGGCTTTAGACTGTTTAAGCAGAAATTAGTAATCAGAGCTTTCAGTTCTGCCCGAGTGCACCTCTGTGTCTGTGAGTACACCCGTTTGACATTTTAGGACTGCTCAGAACGTTAAAGCGCGGGGGTGAGGCGTATGAAAGCAATTATGTTGGAGGGCATCCGGTCTGCAGTGGAACCCTCAGACCCCCAACGCCATGTGCTGTGAGACTGTGCGTCCCTACAGAGAGGGAGAGGAAGTGCTGGTTACAGCTCGGGTTCAAATAAGAAACCTCAGTTATTAGGCATTGTTAGTATCAAGTGGCTTTCATATAACAGCACTTTAATTTAATTAGTGTTTAAATCCATATTTTTCTTTTCTTGACACACACACACACGTTAACACCGGAGTAAATTGCCTAACCGAACATGGCAGAAATGAAACGAACCAACTGTACCTAAACCGCGCAGCTGACCGTTACTGGTACCCGTCTTTTGATAGTCATGGGGCAATTGCACCCCCTGCTGACCGTTATTAGTTGGCATGCGTTCATGTTTTTTTTCTAACTTCACTGGGGTTAACCAAGAATTTGTAATAAATTTAAAGGTCCTGTTTCTTTAATACAGGACTCAGATACCTGAAAGTGCGTTAATGCTTCAGCTGAAACATCCCTCAGATGATGCACTGTTTAAGCGTCTATGTAAATGAGGTGCTGCAGAGCCACGCCTCCGAAGAGAAGAGCAGAGCAGAGCTAAGCAACTCCTTATATGAGGTCACAATAGGTGGAAAAATCTAATGGGTGTTTTTGAACCCCGGCCAATACAACAAAAAAAAAAAAAAAAAAGGAAGAACAACAAAAAGTTAAAGAAAGAGGTTTTGTGTGTGTTGTTAAGGTGCTGGTGCGCAGGCATGCTGATGTCACAGAGCTGAGAGGCAGGGTGGTGGAGACGGAGGCCTACTTGGGCGGGGAAGACAAGGCATCGCACTCGGCTGGTGGCAAGCGCACGGAAAGAAACGTAGCCATGTTCATGAAGCCTGGCACCATCTACGTCTACCCTATTTATGGCATCTATCTCTGCATGAACATCTCCAGCCAGGGTGAGGCTTCCTGCATAAACCCGCCTCGAGGTAAAACGAGACAATCGTGTTGACTTCTGTACGTCTGTGTGTGTGTGTGTGTGTGTGTGTGTGTGTAGGGGAAGGGGCAGCCGTGCTGTTGCGCTCCCTAGAGCCTCTCCAGGGTCAGGACGTCATGAGGCGGCTGCGGGCATCCAAACGTAAAGAAGGCGCCAAGATGGTGAAGGACAAAGAATTATGTAACGGCCCGTCTAAGCTGTGCCAGGCCCTGGACATTCAGCGCTGCTTCGATCGCAGGGACTTGGCCTCAGACGCCGACGTGTGGCTCGAGACGGACCCGGAGTGGGTGACGCCGGGCGCGAGAGGCGTGGTCTCAGCCCCTCGGGTCGGAATCGATTCGCATGGAGAGTGGGCCAGCAAACCATTCCGCTTTTACCTGCGAGGTCACCCGTGTGTCAGCGTAGTGGACAGGGTGGCCGAGAGCAAGCAGGACGACGTCTCGAGTGACTTGTGAGACGAGGTTATGATGTTTAAAAAAAGAAACAGAAGAAGTACACTAATATTTGGAAACGGTAGCAACAAAAATAATGAAGTGTTTTGTAAGAAATCTTTAGATCCGGGAGTGTGTGGGAGTGTGTCTGGTGCTTAGTGATGTGTTTTTCCTTACTGGAGTCTGGAATGATCATTATGAGGCAATATTTTTTAATCCAGTTGATTTTTTTTTTTATCACATCAGGGATTATCTCTTAACCTCTTTTAGGAAAGAACACAAACTACTCATTTTATGGTTGTCTAATGACAGCAAACACATGAATACGGCACATGAATAATAAACCTTTCTTCTTCTTCATCCTCTGACAAAACCACATCGTTGAAGGCAAAATACTTTAAATAATAAAAGCTTTATACAGTGAATCAGTCCTGTCTTATGATCTGAACAACTTCATTCTCTTCATCTGTACAGTGCGTTAGGATCTCATGATGAGTGCTGCTTCCAGCACACACACACACACCTAATCAATACTTTATAATGCACAGGGGTAGCTCAGTGGTTAAGGCGTTAGACCACGGTCCAGAGGGTCCTAGGTGCAAACCCCACCACAAAGTGGCCCCTGTTGGGCCCTTGAGCAACGCCTTTAACCCTCAACTGCTCAGATGAATAATGAGATAAAAATGACGCTCTGGATAGGAGCGTCTGCCAAATGCTGAAATGTAAATATAGGAAGTTCACATTGTGCTACTCGGGTGGTGTTTGGAACAGTGAGATGACCGGGTCCTCGTGGTTGGTGACCACTAAAACGCTGCGGAACTTGTCAAAGAGAGTCTTTAGCTGTGAGCGCCGCATGTTCTCGTTGTACATGATCTCCTCCAGGTGGTGATGCCCTCTGAAGTAGTGGAGCAACCTGTGGGACACATGGAGGTTAATCAGGATGACAATTTCTCTGCTAGTGAGAAATAGTTTAACTAATTGCAGCATACACCACCCGTTTAACTACAGTACAGACCAAAAGTTTGGACACACCTTCTCATTCAAAGAGTTTGAATTTGTATTATGGCAAGAAAAAAGCAGCTAAGTGAAGAAAAACGAGTGGCATCATTACTTTAAGAAATGAAGGTCAGTCAGTCGGAAAACTTTGAAAGTGTCCCCAAGTGCAGTCACAAAAACCATCGAGCGCTACAAAGAAACTGGCTCACATGCGGACCGGCCCAGGAAAGGAAGACCGAGAGTCGCCTCTGCTGCGGAGGAGAAGTTCATCCGAGTCACCAGCCTCAGAAATCGCAGGTTAACAGCAGCTCAGATCAGAGAGCAGGTCAATGGCACACAGAGTTCTAGCAGCAGACACGTCTCTAGAACAACTGTTAAGAGGAGACTGTGTGAATCAGGCCTTCATGGTAGAAGATCTGCTAGGAAACCACTGCTAAGGACAGGCAACAAGCAGAAGAGACGCGTTTGGGCTGAAGAACACAAGAAAGAGCACAAGAAAGAAAACTCGCTGAATGAGAAGGGGTGTGCAAACTTTTGCTCTGTACTGTACATGTGATCACTCAGAAACGGGCTTGTTTTTGTGAGAACAAAAAAAATAAATGAATCTTATAGTTGCAAGGAACGATGAGCGGGCCCAAGCACCCTGCGCCATCGCCACCCAAGATCTCCAAAACGTCCCAGGTGCTGGGGGAAAAAAATCCTTTTCACACAATGACATCAGCATTTCAGAAATCAGAACGATCATAGCAATAACGGTGACATACTATGAAATTAGCTTGGGCCCTAATGATCCTTAGAAGAACAACAGGCCTGATGTCATAGTGCTTGAACACTAGCTTGATACAAGCTAGATATTGTTCATGTGTTAATGACTTGATGTACCTTGAAATGCCTGTGAATAGCATCCCATGTTTCAATGGTGTACTATATTAGTTATAAAAGTAAAATGATCTTAAACCAATAATCCAGCGTTAGAACGCCTCCGTGTGATTGTGAGCACGGCTGAAATCATGGTGCTGTTTTAAGGATGCAGGCCTTGTTGTGTCTAAAGCATCAGCATCGCTGTGTGTGTGTGTGTGTGTGTGTTGTTGTTGTTTAGAGACATGACTATTGTGGGTGGGAATACAGCCAGGAAATGAGCAGATATCAGGACAAAAAGAAAAACCTCTCACAAATGTGTTTACTGCTTTGTTTAGGGTGAACAGTAGCCCGAGTGTAGATAAAGAAGCGGGAGGACCGTGGCAGAACGGTGCAGGAAGATAAATACATCAGAGTTCTGTAGATGAGAAACACACACCTTACAGATCCTCAGTGAGCAGCTTTATTAAATAATACTCAAAAAAAGAAAAGTGAAGAGGAGACTCAGGTATGCTCACAGATTCAATAAAACAGAAAAACTAAAATCAGGGAATGAAAGAACACAGACGATGTTCAGGATGAGAACAGCGTTATGGAAAGAGAGAGATGTGAGACGCTGGAGGGGAGCTGCACGCCACAGTGGAAGGAGTGTGTGTGTGTGTGTGTGTGTGTGTGTGTGTGTGTGTGTGTTGTGAGGATAAAATAGGTCACATTTCGAAGATGCAGGATTTTAACACGGGTCCAGTCAGGTGAAATCCTCCGGGCCGGCCAGCACAAACACAACATGCTCTTATAAACTTATTTATTTCATATTTTCTTTCATCTTTTTTTATATTGTTTCATCCGTTATCTACTGTGAAAAAGTATTTGCCTGATTTTATTGCATATTTGTCGCATTTAAATGATTCAGATCATCAAACTAATTTTTACATTGCACAAAGATAACCTGAGTAAATACAAAATTTCTGTTTTTAAATGATGATTTCATTCATTAAAGGAAAAAAAAAACTTTCCAAACCTACCTTGCCCTATGTGAAAAGTAATTACCCCCCCCCCCCCATTTGCTAATGAATGAATGAAATGAAGCTGAGGCCTGATTACTGCCTGATTACTGCCAGACCTGTGAATCAAGAAATCACTTGAATAGAACCTGTCTGAAAAAGTGAAGCATGCTGAAAGATCTCACATCATGTTCTGATCTAAAGAAATTCAAGAACAGATGAGAAACAAAGTAATTAACATGCATCTGTCTGGAAATGACTGATACATCGCAGCAGAGTCAATACAGAGTCATTTCTAAGGATTTGTAACCCCCAGTCGAGCCTACTGAGGATGTCTTTTGACTGTTGGAGGAAACCAGAATTCCTGAATGAAACCCATCAAGCACGGGGAGAACATCCAAACTCCACGTGCACACAGAGGTGAGATTCAAACCCCTTACCCTGTGGGTGTGAGGTGACAGCGCTAAACACTATGCCACTGTGGATGTTGCAACATGTCTGATAAATGAAATCATCAGCCTTTTCGAAACATTGTGAATGTTTCTTGTCATACTGTACTGTAAACATAATGCTGAGCAAGACCCTCCTAGAAGATTTCAACCTTAAACTTCATGATTTTACACATGATAAACTTTGTAAAACTTGTAATTCATCAGTGCTTCTTGGTGTTACCTGGCAAACATGCGCAGGTCATCTGGGTTCTGTGCAGCAGGCACGCTGAGGATGGCTTGGCGCTCGTGTTCGCTCAGGCTGGCCAGGAGCGTCTCGGTCATTCTCTTGTTGAGTGGAGATTCTCCCCCCGGCAGCAGCTCGGCACTGGAGTTGTCCATGCTGGGGCTCGTCAGCGTCATGTCGTCGCTGCTGGCTGGTGACAGACGAAGAGGAACAGGAATGATTAGGCTTTATGAGATGGAGAGAGAGAGAGAAACGTCAGTCTAAACGACTGGAGGCGGAAATGATGTGAGGATGTTACTCGGGGAGCCGAAACTGAGAGTGTTGGGCGTGCTGAGGCTGCGTCCGGATACGCGGTTCACCATTGGCATCTCGTCCTCCACTGGGCACGTCTGTTCCTCGCTGGGGGGCACGAGCAGGCACGCGTAGGTGTGGAGCTGGATCAGCAGCCGCCTCTGCAGCATCCACACCACCATCTGGATCAACTGGGCCTGTCCCAAGAGACACACTTTAGCACTCGTGTCCCCACCGCACCACGATCCTGACAACCGAGATAAGCTTAGAGTCGTTTGTGCTGACTCTCATGACACTGACCTCGTGCACAGAAGCATCCAGTGGGTTCTTGAACTCGGACAGGGATACAGGTAGAGAGAACTTGGCCAAGACGGAGGGAAGGTCGTAACCAGGGAACTGCTGGGAAAACTGCTTTGCCAGTGGAGAGTACCTAGGACGAGACATAAAACCTTCCCTACATACAGTATATCTACAGCTCTACAAGTGAAATTTTTTATTATTCTCTAATAGTAAAAGAGTAGAACGACCGTTCAGTTGAGGTGGGTCACTCACTCACTCGTCATCTATACTGCTTTATTCTGTTAACAGGGCCTGGAGCCTATCTGAGGAGACTCAGGGCAGGGTACACCCTGGATGGGGTGCCAATCCATCACAGGCCACACTCACACATTCACACACTACGGACAATTTGGGAACTTGGGAAGTCTAATCTGCATGACTGTGGGAGAAAACCGGTGTACCCGAAGGGAAACCCACCACAGACCCCAATGCGGGAATCGAGCCCAGACCCTGCAGGTGCAAGGTGACAGTGCTAACCATTATGCCACCGTGCCGCCAGTTGAGGTCACTTATACTCACAGAAATATGTTGGCATGTGGAGACAGCATGTATACGTTGTTCTCACAGAGAGGATACACGATGATGGCTTTACCCCAGTAGACCAGCTGAGCCGCTATCTGAAAGACCTGCGGAGGCAGCAGAGAGCCAGGGGAGAGATGAGGATTGTCCACAGGCGTATGCAAACATGTAGCTGGTAAACTAAATCACATACAAGAGGAATAATCTGCGTTTTTGATTTTCTGTAGAGAGGCAGCTCATTGGACTACTAAGTGGAAGGTCCCAGGTTCAAACCCCAGCCCCACCAAGTTTGAGCGAGGCCCTTAACCCTCAACTGCTCAGTGGTATAATTATTATTATAATAATTATAATTAGATAAAAATATAAGTTGCCCTGGATAAGAGCATCTTTCAAGTGTAGTAAATACAAATGTAGCATAATTAAGTCTCGTGTCAGTTTCAGTTGCAGAAATAAGAAGCTACATACAATATAATAGGCGTCATTAAACAAAAAGACTGTTATTTTACAATTTTAAATAAACAGCTTAATATTTAAATCAGTTGAATTAGGTTTGTAACTAATCTGTGCTGGTGCGTCTGTATGTAACAGTTTCATAATTTAACCAGCTTCCTGTCTGGAAAATGTTTTAGCACCCCTCCCTTCCCCTATTTACAAACTGCTGTACATCATGCCCACTAGATGGCAGTATTCGACCAATTATCACCAAAAGAATTATTCGACCAGAAGAACTTTGATGACAATGTATTCATTAAGTTTCCCTAAAACTATAAAATCAATCACTTTTACATCCAACATAAATGACATCTTAAACACTAAGTTGTACTGTAGCACATTTGCATTACTGCACTTTACTTAGACGTAAGAGCTGGAGGTAGCACGCGACAGATGTGTGCTCTGTTAACAGATATGAACGTAGTGAGATATTTGTCCAAAAATAATCATTTAATTTAGATTAGATCTGTAAGAAATCCCGTCCTGGTAAGCAAGTAACGGATATAATATTGAAGTGCTTATTCACCTGCAGGAGAGCCAGGTCAGCGTCTTGTGCCAGCTGCTGCAGGTTCTTCATAGCTGAACAGGTCTTAATGAGCCGTAACAGAGCAGGAGAGCAATCGAGCGGGAGCTGATCCAGTAGAGCCTTCTCACTGTCCAGCAGCAGCAGGGCATGGTACGGCCTACAGGGACATTAAACACCTTAATACGCACCTTAATACGCACCTTAATATACAGTTAAATCGAGAAATACTGTCAACACCTCAAATTAAACCATATATTTAGTTTCCTAAGGTTTGCATAAGGCTTTCAGATCCAAAGGTAGAGACTGCAAATGCAAATTTGTATTTTTTCCCCTAGATCTGACCATCTCTGTGTTTATTTGGAAGTCAAACTGGGACCTTTGATGGAATTTATGGTGAATTTGTAAAAAATGATTGACATTTACAGAAGACAATAATCACAGTATGGTGATGAGACTCTTAGCCGCAGTAAAACATTTTAACAGTGCAAACATTTTACAGAAGGTGGTACAATATGTCAAAAGTCTCAGTTTGGCTTGAACGATCTCATATATTTGTCATTGGTCAACATTCTTTGTTTAACAACATACGTGCCTTTATATGCATCATCTGACTTGTGGAAATCAAGACTCTGTCTCTTTTCTGTTTTTTTTTTTTTTTTTAACGCTGATATGGATTTTGAATGTGTAACATTATTTATAGAAGCAGGTCGATGTCGAACAACAGTGTTCTTGAAGACTACAATGATGATGTATGTATGTATTCATTACATAAATGCTTTAGAAACATATTAAGAGAAATTATATTTCGTAATTAATAATAATAATAATATAATATAAATATAATAAATTAATTATGTTAAAAATTTATTTATTTATAAAGTTAATGAAAACAGACAGACTGTGTGCTTGGCAGTTTATTTCTGAATAATGTGGGGGAAATATATACAAGAAATCATGCTCTCTCATTTTATTTAAAAAAGACAATTATAGTTATGAAAATGACATCAATGGGACACCTAATCACTGTACAGTAGCTAGCTAACTAGAGAGATAGAAGAAATACCTGCCTCAATGCAACATCACCGTTTTATAATGAATTGAGCGAGGACCGTCGTTAACGTTGTGACAGACTCTCACCACTAGGGGCACACTCTGGCCCACTTTGAACAGACTGCCTCTACATGATGGTCTTACCGGATGGCCTTAAGGCTGCGCTCCAGGGCGTCAGGGGGGATGTGGTTCCCTCCGACACGATGGATCTTGTGGGGCAGACAGAAGCTGACCTCCAGCCAGTTGTTGATGTGAAGCCGCACCACTCCAGTTGTGCAGAGGCTGCGGAGAAACACGCAAAAAATTAATCGTTACATTAACGCAACACTAACCTGGTGACCAACTTTTCTCCAGCATACATAAACGGGAAGAGTTCCAGATGAAAACTTACCTGTCATAGGCTTCCTTTAGGTCTCTTGCCAGTTTACACTTGGGAAGAATTTGTCGAAAGGGCGACTGCAGAGTGCCATCCGCTGAGACGGTAAACAAAAAGACAGGGTCAGGTAAGAGTCAGGTGTCTGGGCTATAGGGCTAATGCGAATATCATAATATATAGTGCAAGCAGTGACTAGTAACATGTAAGATTAAGGGCTGGAAAAGAGAATGACTGACAGAATCAGGATCAGAATTCATTTTAGGTTGGGTCTGAGAGGCCTCACTTTCTGTCGTGGTGGTGAGCTCATCTTGCACCGCCAGCATGAGTTTGGCCTCTCTGGTGAGGTACTGGCAGCGACGCTCCTCATGCTGCAGGGCAATGGCGATGCGCCTGGACAGGTTGTGCATGCAGCTGATCACTGACGAGTCTGCATTGGCCTGCAGGGGGCGACATAGAGAGAGAGAGAGAGAGGGCAATCAGTCAGAACATACCCTGCCCTAATTATTCACAGGGTTCATAAATAACATCTAGTGTAAGACACTACTGGAGATGGGAATCATCAGAGAGCAGCCGATACAATTGGGATTTTGTAAATATAACAATTTTACAGACATTCACAATCATTTTTCTGATTTTGTTATAATTCTAAACCTTTGCAAATAATTCCCTCCTACCCCAGTGGATGCTGTGCTGCCTGCCAACATGTGAGTAGTTTAGAGCATGCCACTTGTAGGATTTTCGAGGAACAGTAACGTTTTGCCAACCAAAACGCAAACTGATAAATCTAAATTATATTGAAAAAGTCGATAACGGCGTCAGTGTGGCGATACACAAAGAAATCATGAGACATTGCTGAAAGGATTTCACCCAATCTCTATGATTTACACTCGTTGGCATACAATATTTGAGCTCACAAATGCCAAAAGAATTTAATGTCACTGTGACTGGCAAGGGAGAGAGCGATGCCCCGCCCACACAGACAGTTGTGCATTCTTGGCTCGTAGCCACAGACTGCAGTGGCCTTGTTTAAACTCCTGACAATAGGACATACACTATAAACCACCTTTGTGTGGATTTAGAAATCCCTGAGCTTTATTTAGATCCCAATCTGTCTGAACTGCCGAGCAGAAGAACCCAGGCTCAGACTTATATCCAGATAAACATATGAAAATGTGAAAGATCTGACGGGGTTTTTTAGTGTGGAGGTATAGACGGCCAAATTTGCCTAAAGGCATTATTGATAAATTATTATTATTATTTTTTATTTCAGCAGGCAATAAATTGGCAAACGTTCAACTAGTATATGGACCTCCTATTTCCGACATCTTACAGTCAACATATGAATGACTTATGGACCTTTCGATCAGTAGTTGGACCATGTCCATCGCTTTGAGGGCACAGGATAATGTGCCATGTCACAAAAGCTTCTGATTACGGAAAGTCCCAGGTTCACACACCACGACTACCAAGTTGCCACTGTTGGGCCCCTTGAGCAAAGCTCGAAACCCTCAAGTGATCAGATGTACAAAGAGATAAAAAGGTAATTCGCTCTGGATAGGGCGTTGGCCAAGTGCAATAGATGTAAATGTAACTGTGCGAGGCTCTCATGCCAATAGGAAGCAATATGTTCTAAGGAATGATTCCAGCACCTTGTTGAATGTGTACCACGAATAATTAAGGTAGTTCAGAAGGTAAAAGCAGTTCAGTGGCAAGAATTAAAAAAAAAAAGCATTTATATATATATAAAAGATAAAGAAGGTTTTTGTAACATTATATAAGTTCTGCTAATGTCGCTGTGGAGCTTCAGTATGCAGGTCCCAGATTACAGAGTCTGTGCTACATAACATATTGTTACAAGATCACAACATACAGTTATAGCAGTATTATTTCATATTATCTATTGCAAAAATATCTATTGCAACAAATATTGTGGATTGCAATATCAATACATCAGAAACACAATTACAATTGCTGCCTTATAAAACATCAGCTTAGTAATGTCAAAAGAACTTGATATGTTTACAGATGCTACAGATTTTTTTTGCTCTTTTTAAGCTTTTCCAAAAAGCATCTCTCCTGCAAAGCACTGAGGTAGTCCTGGAACATTAATGGTATTTGTGTTAATAATTATTGGGCAGAGTACAAAAAGCTATTTTAAATGAATAAAATATAATTTTCTACGTTTTATAGCCACATAACATAAGGTGTGTGTCAAATTTGGAGCATTTACACAAAACCACTGTTGTCAGTAATTTTGGGGAAAAAATCCTTAATTTTGCACAGAATGCTTTAATTTACGTTAAGTATCAATACTCATGAAGAAATATGAATAATTTGCAGTTTAAATAATTAATGTTTGAAGTGAGACAGTATAACGCTGATAAATGGCTGAAGTTAAAATGTTTAGGGAAGAGAGACCGGTCACTTTGCAGAAACTTCAGAAGTAGCTTCTTCGCCACACACATTTTCTGTATTACATTTATAACGTAAAAAATAAAATCAACACTGTATTTTCACCATATACTTCACTGAATACTATATGTCACTTGTGTAGCACTAATATTAGCCTGAATTCACTTTGTTTACTATTCAATTATAAATCTAGAAGGTTATATATCAATCATCCAGAACATTTTTTAAACATTAAACACAATTTAAGGAAGCAGGCATGGGGTGTTTTTTGCCGAGTCAGAGTTGGACCACAGTTGGAGGTTCGAAGGAGGGGAGGTGCACATGCAAGTGTCAGATATGAGCGGTTGTGAAAGTTGACTAAGCACTGTGTTGTGCTGAGTCAAGGTGGCACTGTGAGGAGCTGAGTAAGGGCAGAGCAGGGCAGGGCAGGGCAGGGCAGGGCAGGGCAGTGTGACTAAGCTAAAGTGTATTCCTGATAGACAGGTTGCCAGGGGCTTATCAAAGCCCCACTCCCTTACTGGAAAAAAAACAACAACCTCATATCATCAGCTTAATTAGAAACAGCTGATTCACTTCATCTTCTTAAAAAAAAAGAAAAAAAAGTTGTCATTAGTCAGCATGTTCTTACCCTTAGTGCAAACACAACACTAAACAAGATCATGGTTGGCATTTCTCTTTTTGGTGAAGGATCGGTTTTGGAAACCTATGAAAAAAAAAGAAAGACTAATTACTTTTCATTTTGCAGTAAACAGCACTGCAGACAGCCGCTAAATAATAACATCAGCTATTAATAAATAAACACTTTAGGACTGAATAAATAAAGCATTTTATATTTTAAAAAAATGAGGCTCATATACATAACATGCATAGGGAGATTTATTGTTCATACACTGCTGACCAGTGCAGGCTTTTTTCCAAACAGGTCAAAAATATGATTGTGTGCATCAAAACAACTACAAATTTTATTACTTTAAACCACATTTGAATTCTGTTTACAATCATTGTAACATTGCTGTTACTATGTGAAGCAGAACAACGTTCATCTGCAGAGAAAATTAAAATGAATCTCCACTACAGAGCTTATTTTGGATAGCTTTTTGAAATTTTATGACTCTCTCGTTGTTATTGTTAAATTTCAACTGGGCCTTAATATTCTTCTTCAACTTGTTGCTTGTGTGTAGTTGTTGTATAATCAGTGAAGTGGCTGCTGTTACAATGGTACAATTTGTCTTTGGGGTTAATAATCCATCCGTCTATCTATCCATTCATCTATTTTGCATAAGAACAACAATCAAAACAAGTCAGTAAAATGTGAAATAGGCTTCAAAGATTGCAACACGCATTACTTATGAAAAAACATTTAATACAAAATTTATTTATTGTTAATACATACGAATAAAAATACACTTTAGAGAAGTTTAATCCATCATATATTTACAAGTTTATCTAGTAACAGGTAAAAAGAATGTAGTTAACTCAGCCACTAGGTGAAGCTCATAAGTCAAAAAGCCATGGGCCAAGCATCAAGCCTAAGTCAAGCTGATATTGTTCATCTACGCTGTTGTTGTTTATTCAGTATAATTTGTGGTTTAATTCAATCCAATGTTTTCAAACCTGAATGTTGTGTGGTGTCTGCAAAAGAGTAGGATGTCCAACAAAGCGGACATTATCGATCTTCAGTTCAAACTTTTTGCCGCACATGTCTGACTTGGTGGCCAAGATGGTTGCGAGAATGATGTCTGAAAATCTTCAGGGAAGAAAAAAAAGGCAGGATGAATTAAAGAGCGATTGGAAAACCAAATCTCAGAGCAGGAGTGAATTGTACAAATTTCAGTTCTCATTCAGGAAACACAAGCTGATTGGCTACAATGCTGTGTACCAACAAGGCATATGAAGTTAAATGACGTACAGGGGAACATAGAGAGGAAAGACATTAACCGTACATGAACTAGGCTAAGAATAATATTTAAGATGACAGATACACATTTTCTCTGCTCATGCTTTAAGACAATCAATAACGATGTGATTAAAACCCCCAGAAAGGCCCGATGGTGGAAGAAGTGGTCTGTGGTCCTACAAAAAACCCTTAATCAGTAGTGAAATTATTTTGCCAGAAAGAATAAACAGAAATAACCGCATTTATTTATTGGATATGCGCATGAATTGTAAACTTTATTATTTTTTTGTAGATAAAAAGATTTAACACCTTAAATTACATGGAGGAAATTCATGCAAATTATTTCACATATTTTTTATTGACATTAAATTAGCCAATTAAAAATTCAATGTATAACTGATGTTGTAAAATGTAACATGATTAACATCACCCATAATTATACACCAGGATTTCTGAATTAGCTTTGACTGACTTGTAAATGATCATCTTTACAGTTATACTTGATTAGTAGGACAAAAGTACTTTTCTTCAAATTTACTTAAACATCAAACCCAGGTTACACCGCATTATACAGCGAAAAACTGTGAAACCGGAGTGAAAAGGTAAATTAATAAAGCTGGGGTGTTCTAGGGGAAAAAAAGGAAATGTGGTTTAAAATGATTTGATCTTACCCTGCTACCAACTGTTCATCAGTTAATGGAGTTTGCTCTCTGAAATGGGAATACGGCCATAAAAAAAGAAATACAGGAAAATGGCAGCACAGAATTCGAGTTCACCAAACAAGAATCTTAAAAATTAATTAGCCAGGAATTTCCATGACTTTCGTTCTCAAGGGGACGGCTGCTTAAACCATCATTAATACAAAAAAAAAATAAATAAAAAAAAAAATATATATATATATATATATACAAATATCTGCTGATTTATACCCATTTTACATTGAAAAGTTATTGTTACATTAACGCACAAAAACATTAACGCACATTGTAAGTTGAATGGATGTCTTTAAAAGCAGCGTTTGGCAAAGAAGACAAATACTTTATTTGAGTGAAAGTAGAGATACCCTAAATAAAATATTACTTTATCAAAAAGTAGAAATCATCCATTTACAGTTATACAAAAGTACTTTTCTTCAAATTTACTTAAATATGAACTAAGTGAAAGTCTCTCTCTCTCTCACTGAAATTTACGACTGAAAAGTGTTTTTAGTCACTAGTTTTGTTCCATTCCGAAGTGTACTTCGCAGGGTACTTCAGACTGATCCGAACACACCTTATGTCGTCTCCATTTCTGATTTGAAACACTTGATGTATGATTACGAAATGCAGTTATATAGAATAGTCACTAGATGGCGATATTACCTCTGGTTACGTAAATTTACACTATGTAGTGTAGAGTACAAAGTTTGTTAGATTTTAACGTTCAGTTTTATTATTACCCAAATTTAAATTGATTTATTACTTAAACGAATATAGTAAAGCACTTTGGGACTTCATGAACTTTTTTCAGGTCTTTTAAGGTATAATTAGCTTATATATTATTATTATCTTTATTATTATATTATATTATATTATATTATATTATATTATATTATATTATATATTATGTATACATTATACCCCTAGATACTGC
The DNA here is from genome assembly GCA_011419295.1 of Clarias macrocephalus. Taxonomy (NCBI): domain Eukaryota; kingdom Metazoa; phylum Chordata; class Actinopteri; order Siluriformes; family Clariidae; genus Clarias; species Clarias macrocephalus. The sequence goes on from JAAGKR010006011.1 coordinate 23,132, forward strand.
ACATAGATGCATTATAAATACAGAAGGAAAATACTGAGAATATTTTAATATACATGCTAAGGATAGACAATATGAAAAAAGTAATATTGGTCATACAGTATAAAATCTGCATTACATCATTTTGACCATTTGATCATTCAAGAAACATTTTTTCTTCTGATACTTAGAAACCATCAGTTGGGGATTTCAGAAATTTACATCAAATCGATAACAGAAAAATGTTGGAATATAATGGATAAATATGAATATAGTGGAAATTTGCAAAACCCTGTGAACCGTTTATGCATCAAAATTAATGAGTCATAGATCATTCACAGTACCGTGAATCTCCATCCTGGTCCTCAGTGACATCATTTGTGGTCCTCAGAGCGTACGGACTTCTTTGTTTTGCTTCAAACACAAACAAAAAAATGGACACTCACACACTTTAATTCAACATAGCTTACAATTAAGACAGGATCTGAGTTAAGCATTAAGGGTCAAACATTTAGTGAAAGGTGATGGAAAAAGAGTATGTAGACCTAAAAGATTAAATCTAATAATAATCTGCTGATCTTTAATGTAATGTGATATTATTATTATTATTTGAGGTTGAAGTCCACGTACATGTCTGTGTGTCTCTCTGTCTAACTTATTAATACACAGAAATCACATTCTGTAAGGTCGAGTATCTGACGCCTTGTTTACACTAAGCTGTACTTCTTTGGTGCTCAGACAAATACACTCCCTGTTCGGTAATCGGAGAGAGAATCACAGATGAGAAATGGAAAAAGTAGATCAGATAAAGATGAAGTTTTGTCTTAAAACGACTCCAGCGTGTTAAAATCCACTTATACCACTTCAGCGCTGTTATTTCAGCTGTGTCATGCTTTCGTCTCAGTTTCTTGATGACGTGGTGGCTCGTAGGTGCACTATCGTTGTTTCTGTGTCTTCTGCATACTCTATGTATACACTGTAAACTACTGAGTTGATTGGCATTGTTGCATAACGGGTATAGACACGCTCACCTCGAGGAAAAAAGTACTAAATTCGTTCAAAGAAGAAGTAATCTGGCATATAAATGCTCATAACCTCTCTTCTACTTAACATTTTAACTTCATTTTTGCCACAGGTTTAACGTCAGGCAAATACCAAAGGACTGGGAAAGTTTTATTAAAGTCTATCTAGCCAGTCTTGCGTGATGCTGTGACAAAATTGGATGGACAGACATTCAGATATACAGACTCTATGTATACACTGTAAACTACTGAGTTGATTGGCTTTGTTGCGTAACGGGTATAGACACGCTCACCTCGAGGAAAAATGTACTAAATTCGTTATTAGACTGGTTTCTGGTCCTCCAATATGTGGAACGTAAAGATATCACAGGAAGATCGAGTTCTGACCAACATACAGACAAACGCTTTCTCTTATTTAAAGAGATAATCAGTGTTATTCTTGTGGCTGATCAGTGTTGTATAAATGTTTCATGATGACTCAATGAATAGGCCGATAGAGATGTCACGTGTTGAACTCGAACACCTCATTGCGCATGCGTCTGCAACTTTGTCCTGAAAAGAGTTCCTGAAACTGGTCGAAATGTCAGGCACGATACATTTACAGTACAGTTAGGACCAGTGTTGGGGGACGTTACTTTTTAAAGTAACTAATTACATTACAAAATTACTGTCATTAAAAAGTAATCAGTTACATTACTGCGTTACTTTCTGATCAAGTAACTAGTTCAAGTACTTTTCCATAGCAGAAAATGAAAACTCCTTTGTGCTTCCTCGTGCATGCTGTTTTAGTCAAGACTAGGGCTGAAACGATTCCTCGCGTGAATCGAGTAATTTGATTACAAAAAAATGATCGAGGCAAAATCTTCTGCCTCGAAGCCTTGTTTAATTAAATTTAGAAGCTTGCGTTATGTTTTTGCGCAATTATTTGTTGACAGCAAGCTTTTGACACAGCGCACTTCCGGATGCAAGCCGCCAGTAAACACCAACGAAGAAGAAGCGCTTACGTCACCCACAAAGCGGAAGGAGACACAAATAGTCAGCTGTGTATTGATTTGATGGCGCGTTCTGTTGCGGGCTGCAAAATGAAAGGGAGCAATAAAATTATCAGCGAGGCCAAGAGAAGAAGAAAGCAGCAAGAGAAACCGACAGAAATTGTCAGTAAAGGCTTATGTTATGCCTGAGATGTAGATTTTTGAAACTTTTATTTCTGAAAGTTTAGTTACACAACTTAGTGTTTTTGTATAATTATTTATTTGGTGGCTTAGTTTTTTTTATCCTTAAAGTCATTTGAAATAACTTTTTTTTGCATCCGAGAAAAGGCTTTAAAATAAGAATGTATGGTGCTGTAATGCACTTAATTAATCTCAGTCAACTTTAATACCCCTCTCTCACCTACGCGGTTTCGCGCGGTGGCCGGAAGTCCGGTTCTTCATGATTCACCGCGAGTTTTGGCGCTGCGATTACGTTTCCATCTTTCTGCGCGAAAAATTTAATATGTTTAAGCCGCCTTAAAAACATGTTTAAACGTTTTTTTGACCTTGCAGAACTTTGCGGAACGTGGGCGGGCGTCGCGGCGGCTCTCGGTGCCCAACACCGCGTCTCACTGCGAGTCAAACCGCATAGGTGAGACAGGGGTATAAGCGAGTCCTTGTATTGTGAGTAATGACGATGTTTATTTTGGATTAAAATGCTGTATGCGTTTAAAAAATTAAAAGTAGACTTTTCTAAAAAGAAAACCAATTAATCTTTGTTTCTCTTATATATTTTACATTGCTGTTTAATTAACCAAAAGTGCATTTTATCCGATTACTCGATTATATTTTTGGTAGAATATTCGATAGCTACAGCCCTAGTCAAGACCTTTATAATTATTCTACCAGCATCAGTCAGTGAAGTTTGGCCCATAATCTGTGAACTACTAATACCCCCATCGCAGCTACACGGTTTCGCGTGATCAGGTTTCCATCTTTCCGCGCGTCGGTCCTCGCATAGTCAAACCACATCGGTGAGATGGGAGTATAAGAGCAGGAATAACAGAGGGGGCGGGGTATCGGGGGCGGGGCTTGTAGGACGTCTTTGGATTGGGAATGACTGCTGTCTGGATTACATAAATTGTCTGAATAACGGATTACATTTTTGAAAAAATAACTGAGTACTCTAATGGCGGAGCGAACGCGTTAGATTACTCGTTACATCAAAAAAGTAATCCGAGTCCTCTAACGGTTTACTATGTAACGCGTTACACCCAACACTGGTTAGGATATATATTGAAATTGAAATCTAGCACACTAGAGTAACTGTAACAGTAACTCACTTGCAGTGCATGATGTGCTGTCACAGACCCTCACAAACGGGTATCTGAACAGCAGTTTGTTCCCTCGGCTTCCTGAACTCACCAGGATGACACTTATAGGGCTGTTTTTCTCTCCATTCTTCTGGAAGGTGGTCTCTGGGTGTTTGGGTGTCGGTTTGTGATCTAAATCTAGCGATGACTGTTTGTACATATCGCCTTCAAAAGAGGTGATAAAGGGTTCAACTATACAAATACTAAACCGCCTTTGGAAAGAAACGCGAGCAGAATGTCTGAGCTGTTAGAGGAGTCTCCTGGGAGTTAAAATGTGTTCTTTTGGAATAAAAACTGTCAACTTAACTGTAGACACATAATATGCGAGCATGCTGTCTAACATTTAGACACTTATAACGTACGTTAGACCTGATGTTTGGAGTAAACGCCGCAGTAAGTATTCCTCCTCTGCTTTACATCACAGCGAGTACGCTTTACTTCTGGTGCTCTATAATTTAAGGTACACTTAACCGTGACGTAAGACATAAAACATCCAACATTATAGTTCCACTCGGTAACCTCGTCTGCAAGAATTTACTGTTCTATAAACACCGAAACACACAAAACACCAGGTAAACAAATCGTCCCACCATCAAATCGGTTCGGGTTTCAACATCTGCTTCAAGAAAAAGGTTCCGCTTCCGTTAGATAGGTCTGGGTAAAAATGGACAACAGGATTTTGTTTTTCATTAATATTTAAAATAAAAAATAAATATATAAAAGACACAACATTAAGCATCTGTTTTTTGTGTCCAATTTGGGTTGTAATATACAGTATTGCTGGCTATGGATTCCTGTATGCCTTCCTCAGATAATACAGTGGATGTAATGGATGGATGGATGGTAAGCAGTGACATCTTTTATGCTGTAGTGTGTTGGGGTAGCAGAGTTAAGACAGCCAATGCCCACAGACTCTTTAGGAAACCTGGCTCTGTTGTTAGAGTGAAGCTGGAGTCTTTGTCTAAGGACACTGAGAGGAGAATGCTGAGGAAACTTCTCACTACTCTGAACAATAGAATTGACTTGGCCAGTCTAAAACCTTCCAGTTTTCATGTCATTAATAATGTAATATGTCATGTAAGTCCCTCCCAATTAGATTGGATGCATTTCTCTGTACATTGGCAGGCAGAATCTTTATGTAGACTTATGTAGGCTTATTATTGAGTCCATTCCATAAGCTGCCATGGAAGCTCAAGCCTTGAATAAACATTCACTCTGCATTATCGATTAGCTCGTATGTTTGGGGCATAAACAGATCCTTTTTTTCCCGCCACATTTGCCTTTCCATCACTTTAGAAGAGATTCCAGAACTTTTTATGTCTTATCCCTGTATTTCTTTGTGCATTCCAGTTTGCAGTGGGTATGGTTCAAAATCTTTTGAATTATTAAACCAATAATTAAGAAATCTGAGAAATTAAGAAAGCTGTCCAATTACAGGCTGATCTCAAAATTCCCCTTCATCTCTAAGATTCTGGAAAAGATAGTCGTGGAGCAGCTATGCTCATATTTACATAGAAATGGCATACACAAACTGTATCAGTCAGGATTTAGGACTCATCATAGCACATAGACAGCACTCGTTAAAGTAGTAAATGACCTCCTATTGGCCTCTGATCAGGGTTGCACCATGATACATGTGTTACTCGACCTCAGTGCAGCTTTTGACACCATTGATCATAGCTAATATGAAAACTAATATGAAAACTAATACGGAATATGAAAACGAATATGAAAACTAATACCATGCTTACAGATTATGTTGCCCAGAGGAAGCATGTAAAGGGAAAAAAGCAGTGAGCCTAAAACCGAACCCTGTGGGACACCAAACTCCACTAGAGAACATGCAGAATAATCACCATTTAAATCTACATACTGATAACGATAAGTCAAATAGGATCTGAGCCAGGAGAGGGCTGTTCCCTATTTGACTTACTGTTATCAGTATGTAGACAATTATGTTTTTCCTACTGTTTGCTATTTTTTTACATTGTAGAACAAGAGTGACAGCATCAAAATTAACAGGTTTAATATTTTTAGTTCTTCAAAGCTGTCTTCTTTTGTATTAATGGTATCTTTGCGCTTTCTTGGCATTCTCTCAACCAGCTACATGGGGAAGTCACCTGGAATGATTTTTACACAATCCTGAATGAGTTTCCATATCTTGTAGGAATCTAAAATATGAATAATATTTTGTGTTACAATATCTAATATTATATTAATATACAATAAATAATAGCATATTTAGTAAGATATATGTTATAATATATTTCAAAAAGTTTTTTTTTATTTATGTGTAGGTTTAATGACTAAAAAGTTTGAACACTCATCTAGTTATTAAAACCTACACATATTGTGTACACACAAACCTTCACAAACTGTACAAACTGTATTGCTTTTGGCAACACCTCCTCTGGTTTTGGGTAAGCTCCAATTGTCCAGAGGAGGTCTTGCCAAAAGTGGGCAGAAGTGTTGGGCAGAAAAACTAACTTTATTTAAGCTCAATTTTACATATTGAAGCAACTGAATCAATAGACACTTTAGCCTTCTTAGACCTCTGTAATAACAATAAATTTTTAATAACTTATAATGTGAGTCAATTTTTTTTATTGTATATTTGTTTAAGTACAGTTTAAAAGCATTGTATACCATCAGAAATTCAGTAGATAATTTACACAATATCAAAATGTTATTCCGTAACAGCAATAAAACTGTTACACACCAGGCAAGAAGTTAACAAGAAGTTATTTACGTCCAAATGTTATATTGGCGAGCTGTCGGAGTGTTTACAAACCACTTGCTCAGGTGAATTGCGATTAATTACCTATGACATGAACCCCAATCATTTACATTTTTACATGAATAATTTAATGTAGTCTAATGAATCAATGAATTAAATATTCAACAAGTAAAACGTAGCAATGTTTAATTATGGTTAAAAAAAACGTTTAATTAGATTGTTCCACGTTTAATCACTCAAGTAGTTTAAACTGTCTCATTAAAACATTTATTGGTTGCACTTATGTCAACAGATACAAAACAATGGCACTATCAGGGAAAGCTTAGAAGTAGCGGCTACTCAAAGCGGCGACGACGACTGCCAGGAACTTCTGCCATGTAGCCTGAATTTCCGGGGTGAAAGCGGCTTCGAGTTTGGTCGCGATCACAATGGTGATACAATCGGACAAAAGCTGCGTGAACAAATGTCATGTTACAAAGCAGTAAGTGATACAGAGGATAAACATCATACTAGTAATATAGAATGTAACATACTATCGTTGCCTTCCAAAGGAAATAGAAGACGCACCTTGAAGTTATCGGGGTCTACATTGAGAATCTCACAGTGGAGCTGGCTCAGATTCGAGTAGATCGCCTTGATGCTGTCCAGGTTCTTCACTGCCTTGTCCAAAGCGTTCAGCACAACTTTGCCATGGGCAGCGACATTTGGGTTCCCCAGGATGGCAGCTGCACTGTTTAAATTTCCAAATTTGCCGAAGTAGCGCTGAGTCCAGGGGTAGACAATCAGTACCCTGTCGCAAATGAGAAAAGCAGGATATTGGAACCGTGCATTATTCAAGCTATGTAGCGATCATAGAACCATGCAATGTTTCCTGGCTTCATACACTAGTCAACTCTAGAGTTGTTCGCTTACTAATCCTTCATAGAGTAATTTACCGAGCCAGGGCCTGAGGTCCGATCTCTTCGACATTGACTTTGCCCCAAACATCTTCAATGACATTCCGTTCGGATTGCGACCAGGAGACCATAATGACTGCTTCTTACAGTTTTGAGTTTCATACCGACTGAGCTGATGGAGTGATTCACTGTGTTTAATTCCCTCTCCACCTCCGCCCCCAGCAGGGCTTAGACCCGCTATGAATTAAGCCTGGAGGCAGAGCGCAACCACGAAAATAGATTTCGTCTTAGCAAGATGGTCATAGTGCATGGTAGCAAAATATATCATGACAGACTTTAGTGATGCGTTAGACTTATCAATATATTAAATATATTGAAAATATCAATATGAATTTCTTATCCATAAAAACAACAAGAATACAATTAAAATAAAAATCCAAAATCAAGTTTCCTCAATAACCTTTATTAGCGGATTGAATAGTTACAAAAATAGGAGTATGCAAAAATATTAAGATATAATGTTGGGTTACCGTATTTTATTCTAATTCATTTGCAAATGTATTGCTCATTCAGTTGTCATCCAGTGAGTTTTAACAGTAGCTTGGCTGCATTTGATTTCAGGGAGCCTATCCAGTTTTAGAGTGTGCCAGTCCCCCCCCCCCCCTCCCCTTTTTTTATCGAACAGCTCTGGCATGTTACACCCATTACTTTTCAATTGGGCAAAAGTATCTGCTTTATCAAAGTACGTTATTTTTTTTATCATTCCTCTCAGGGTTTATCCTCAAAAAACACACTTGGTCGTGCGTCATTAACAAATGAACTGGAACAATGCCCGTTATAACCGCCACAATTTAGCTTTCTGTAACTTGTAAATCAGAGCAGATAATGTCCATAAAAATCTGTTAGAAGCTACATACATCGTGGGTTAAATGTAACACAACTTCAGTCGTTTCTGCGACCTACTGCTGGGTTAAATTACTTTTGGGTTAATTTGACTACAAGATTTTTTTTTTTTCGTTATGAAGCACCATGGGGTTATATACGGCTTGTTTGTTCGGACTGTTCATCCTATGTATGATTATTCATGACAAGAAATTGTAAAGCATATATTATTATTATCATTAATAATAATAATAATAATAATAATAATAATAATAATAATAATAATAATAATAATAATACATTTAGGTAAACTGTGTATTTCTTACACCTGACAGCGCTGACCTGTGAACTCCGTGGAAGAAATATTTTCAAAACTAAAATCACAAATGGAGATCAATTAAATGCTAGGTGAAGTTGCATGGTAAAAAATGGCCAGTAGCTACCATAGTTTAATGGTGAAAGTAAGAGAATTTCCATACATTTTCCAGTTCCAGTTCCAAAAAAGTTGTGTGTCTATTAGTGACTCTAATCAGAAATCATGTGGTCATGTGGGCTGATGAGTCCATTTTGACCCTAGGTCAATCAGGATAAGAAGGTAAGCGCATGAAGCAATGCACCCATCATGCATCGTGTCCATTGTACAAGCCTCTGGAGGCAGTGTTATGATCTGGGGTTGCTTCAGTTGCTCAGGTCTGGGCTCAGCAACGTTATGTGGCAAAAAAATTAGTCATCTGATGACCTCAATGTTCTGAATCACCAGGTTATCAAATTTATGGAGTTTTTCTTCCCTTACGGCACAGCCAGATTCCAGGACTCAGAGTGTGAAAAAGTGCTCTCTAGAATTTATAAAATCACATTTTTGTGAGATGAATTAACATATCTTGTCTTATCAATCTGAAGAATTCAATTCAATAAAATTTTTATAGTGCTTTTAATAATTGACATTGTTGCAAAGCAGCTTTACGCAATCAAAATAATTATTGAAGTTTGTATGAAATGTGAATGTGTATGAATTTAAATGATAAGATTGTCCCTGATGAGCAAGCAGAGGACAACAGCGACAGTGGGAAGGTAACTCCCTGAGATAGCAGTAGGAAGAAACCCCATCCTCATTTGGGTGAAAACAAATTAGTTTAGTATAACAAGTGATGTGTTTAAGTTAATATGGATTCCAGTTCGTTATTGGAGGCTCAGGTAGACTGTAGGAAACTCTGGTCATGACTGCAGTCATGACTCCTCAGAGAACAGCTGTCTGCATCAGCCGAGGCCAGGACCATCTTCGTGGTGAAGTGAAACCGTCCCCAGTCACCACACGCATCCTAGACAGACCCAGGGGCATCCATGCAACGAGATCTCCAGCCAGAAGCGGGACACCAGGACGAGTCAGACAGTTACATAGAGCAGAGGGGATCTGGATCACTTGCAGCTCAGGAGCGACATGTATAGCTCGACAGAGAGACAGGGAGAGCAAAAGAGAGAGGGGGAGAGAGAGAGGAGAAGAGAGAGAAGAGGAGAGAGCAGAAGAGAAAGAGAGATAACAGTTAGGTATGGTCACAGTCACATAATGTATAAAGTGATTGTATATTTAATGCAGACTGCCAACACGGACTAACTAAAAGGGATAACCAGAAGGAAACACAGACATGAGGGGGAACTGGAATGTAAAGCAACCAATCACTTCAGGGTCAACAAACCTGAGTGATCAATGACAGTGGGGAAGACAGCATCTAAATATACCAGTTCACCATAATGCTCTATGTCCATGAGTCCCCCAGATCTGTTCCTTTACCTAAGGCTAATCTATTTACAAAAATGCTTGGCTAAATAAACAGGTTTTTAGTCCAGACTTAAACACTGAGACTGTGTCTGAGTCCCAAACATTAATTGGAAGACTATTCAATAACTTTGGGGCATTGTAAGAAAAAGCTCTGCCCCGTGCTGTAGTTTTCATAATATGCGGTACTGAGAAGCAGCCTACATCCTTTGATCGAAGTAGGTGTGGCGGATCGTAAGACACTAGCAGATACTGCAGCACAAGACCATTTAATACCAATTTAATAATTTGAAACCAACAATAGTAGTATTTTAAAATCAATGTTAAATTTCACAGGGAGCCAATGCGGTGTGGATAGCATAGGGGTGATGTGCTCGTATCTTCTTGGTCTAGCGAGGACTCTCACTGCTGCATTCTGAACTAACTGAAGTTTGTTTATGCACCTAGTTAAACAACCAGACAATAGTCCAACCTAGAGGTGATAAAAGCATGAACTAGTTTTTCTGTATCGTATAGTGACAATATATTCCTTAACTTGGCAATATTTCTGAGGAAAGAATGCTATCCTGGTAATATTATCTACATGACCTTCAAAGGAAAGACTGGAATCTATAATCACACCAAGGTCTTTCACTGTTGCACTACATAGAACAGAAAGGCCATTTAAAGTTGCAGTGTGATCACAAAACTGGCTTCTAGCTACTAGAGCTTCTGTCTTATCAGGATTAAGCAGAAGGAAGTTAATTAACATCCAATATCTTATGTCCTGCACACATTGCTCAACTTTAGTAAGCTGGTTTTTCTCATCTGGTTTTACTGAGACTGTGTGTCATCAGCATAACAGTGAAAACTAATACAGTGGAACCTTGGATTACAAACATAATTTGTTTTGGAAGCGGGCTCATATATCAAAACACTTGTAAACCAAATCACATTTCCCCATAAGAAATTATGGAAAGTCTAATTATTCATTCCACAGTCCAAAAAATAAATACATAAAAATAATTAATAGAAAATATAAAGTAAAATAAAACAAATGAACCTCCACTTTACCTTTAAAAAAAAGTAACAATAAATCTTGTTTCCGTTTGTGTGTAAAAGTGCGATTGTGTGTGAAAGTGCACGGGGTCAAATGACGCGCGCGCACCCAACGGGCAGGCTTCCCCCAACCTGCAGGCTGATACAGAGAAAGAGAGAAAATGGATCTTTAATCTCTCTAATAAGACTTACTTTTGCTTTACACGCGTACAAACATGCGTGTTATAATAAACAGTACATGCGTTCTGTACACACACAATACAAACACAAAATAAAAGATGTTTTATGCACACACATGTGGTCACTGTGTTATAGTAAGTAGTACACACTAAAACCGAGCAGGGGAGACGATTGCCCACAATTCCGCAGCGCAAGAGAGAGAAAAACCATTGATCACGTGACACTCAGCGTCAAAACAAGAAGCGCATACATGATACATAATACTCAGTACTTGCAAACCAAGAGTTGTTCGTTTTCCAAGTCAAAATTTATTAAAAATCTTTGCTTGTCTTGCGGAACTCTCACAAACCGCATTACTCGCAATCCGAGGTTCCACTGTACCATGCTTACAAATTATGTTGCCCAGAGGAAGCATGTAAAGAATAGGCCTAAACCCTAAGCTAAACCTAAAACCCTGTGGAACACCAAACTCCACTTGGGAACATGTAAAATAGTCACCATTTACATCTACAAACTGATAACGATCGTCAAATAGGATCTGAGCCAGGAGAGGGCCGTTCCCTTAATTCCTACTACATTTTCCAATCTGTGAAGGAGAATATTATGATCAATGTGTTAAACGCTGCGCTGAGGTCGACCTCAGCGCAGCATTTAACACATTGATCATAATATTCTCCTTGATATATGGCCTCTGATCAGGGTTGCGTCACTACTATGTGTTACTCGAGTAACACAGGAGGCCGATAGGAGGTCATTTACTACTTTAACAAGTGCTGTCTCTGTGCTGTGATGGGGTCTAAATCCTGACTGATACAGTCGTTTATGCTATTTCTATGTAGATATGAACATAGCTGCTGCACTACCTTTTCCAGAATCGTAGAGATAAAAAGGGATGTTTGATATTGGACTATAATTTGACAGCTGACATGGGTCAAGGTCAAGGTTTATTAATTAGCGGTTTAATAACTGCCAATTTAATAAGATTTTGGAACATACCCACTGCTGAGTGAGGAGTTCATTATTTTCAACTGGTACTATCTGCTTGAGAAAATGTGTCTGTATAGGATTTAATACACAGGTTGATGATTTTGCAGAAGAGATGAGTTTATTCTCTTCAAGGAGAGTAAAGTATTCTAGGGTCTGTTCTGACATGGTTAGTTTAACACCTGTATCAATTAAATTATCTGGTTTCAAAGCCTGAATTTTTTGCCTGATATCTATGGCTTTATTTAGAGCTTCATACTCATTCTCTTTGATCCAGGTTTCTGTTAAACATAATATATTATACTCCTGATCTGTGATAGTTTCATTGACAATAACTGCTTTAGATGTGAGAGATCTTATCTAACAGTCCTAGCTTTATCAGAGAAAGAACTGATATATTTCTCCACTGATAAGCCCCACAATAATAAAACACTTTAAAATGTGCCAGCTATTAACCAGGACATCATGCAGATTCCACCATCATGGCTGGAAAAAGTAAAACAGAACCAAAACACAATTAAAAGAAAAAAGTTGCTAAATTCAATTCTAAATTCACTAGAGTATGTATGTCTTGACAGAAAAAGAGTTTGTAGAAATATTATACACTTTAAAGCTAAAAATAATCTGATGAGCTTTAATGTAATCAGTAATATTATTATTTGAGGTTGAAGCCCACGTACATTTCTGTCTGTCTTTCTGTATTGCAGAACTCTCTGTCTAACTTATCAATACAAAGAAATAAGATTAAATTTTGTCTTAAAACGACCCCAGCACGTTAAAATTCACTTATACCACTTCAGCACTCTAATTTCAGCCTTGAAAATGTCAACTAAACCAATATATAATGTTTTCATTTACAATGGCAACCTGGGGATCAAAGCGCCGATCTTCTGGGCTGCGTTTCCCGATAACGATTGATCTTAGCGCTTATATGAGCGTTTTCTACGAGCCATTTGGCGAACGTTCGTTATTGTTTCTGGGTTTCCGTTTCCCAAAAATGCACTTAACACAATTGCACGTAACCCTGCTTTAAGTGCTACTTAGGAGTCGCTATCCGTTGGTCAAGTGCTGAAATGTCACGCTGTAGAATGGCTCGTCATTGTTATAGCAATCCATCTAATTTTTAATTTCCGTTTGTTCTTCTACTTGTGTGAATGTATATTCAATTCGAATAACATAAAAAGTCTAATTTCTTTTTGAGCAAGTTTAAAAACATATATTAACTGGAAATGTTGTACTGTAAAAACACTGTCTTGCACCAATCTTGCATAAAACAAATTCTAACAGTCCTTGACGGAACTGACATCAGCATAATTTGCGATATTTATATGAAACCTTAATTATTTACGAAGAAATATTTATCAATTTCTTCATCAACAATTGTTTATCTCACATAAAAAATAAACAAGTAAATAAATAAATAAGCTCTTACATTTATTTTTGAAAAGTTTAGCCTAATTATCTTCACCTGATGTGCATTTGCTAATAGAAGAAAGATTTAAATAAACAAAATCTAGGGGTGGAGACACTAGCAAAATGGCTAAAAACAAAAAACAAAGAAAAGACATTTTTCGAAAAGAGGAATAATAATAACATTTTTTATTTATATAGCGCCTTTCCAGAGCTCAAGGATACTTTACAATGAATGTAAACAAAATGAAATAGTACAAACAGACATTAAAGTACTGGAGTAGAGAAAAAAATTAAGTCGAGGGAAAAAAAAACGTAAATACAAAGCAAGACCTAAAAGACAGACAAGCAGAGGACAGGTGGAGTAAACCAAAGAAGTTCCGTTTAAAGAATCAAAGGTATAACATTCAGAAAACAAATGAGTTTTGAGTAAAGATTTAAATACTGAGATGTTATTAACGATGAAATGTATATTATTTTAGAGGAGGTGGAGCTACAAAAACATATAATTTTCAACAGGTTTAAGAGTATTCATACAAATAAAGAAAAACAAAAAATCTGAAGTTGAAGTTTGAAGTTGAGATGAGATTTCATGATGATCAACCAAGACATGTTCAATACATGGCTGGGTTTCCAGCAAGTCATTGACACATTTTTGAGTTCCTCCTTTATTTGTGTCATCTTTAAAGCACATTAAATATTTTCTGTTAAATACAACATTTGTACTACCCTCGAAATGTCCATATACAACAGTGTACTTTTTTCATTCTAACATTTATGTCATTTTTATTTGATTTCTTTATTCGTTATTATTTCTATATTGAATTGTGTAATGAGTAGAAAATAGAAACCAATATACGTCCAAATAAAATGAAAAATCACTTTGAAGAGAAGTAAATTTTAGGTGCAATTTGCCGGTTGTCCAGCAGGTGACCTCATAACTCTGTCTCCGTCCGATGCACGTAAGGCTTTACGATTACTCCAGAACACTCGTAGATCTACGAAGATTTTCAAGTGCTACTTAAGTTACGATGTTTTTGGGAAACAGACCGTAATATTAAGATCAGTTGTACGATCATTTTTACGAACTTCTTAGGCTTACGATGCTTTTGGGAAACGCAGCCCTAGTCAGTAACTCAGTGCCTTAGCCCTCTGAGCACCACTGAGTGAGTTTGGCGTGGAAGAACTTGAGTGGCCTGCACAGAGTCCTGACCTCAACCCGATAGAACTCCTTTGGGATGGATTAGAGCGGAGACTGCGAGCCAGCCAAATGCGCTTCTGGAAGAATGGTCAAATGATATCAAAATACATTTAAGCTAATTGTGCGTGTTTTATTACCGTTATCTGACGTTACAAACTGACATAGCCTTGGTAAATTAATGTTCTGGAGGTGGGCTTGACCACGGTGTTGGGTGTGGCATATCTTCGCACCGAGGCCGGTTCTACGCAGGGGCAAGAGGGGCAGCGCCCCCTCAAATAAATATCTTGCCCCCTCAAATAAAAAAAAATAAATGTTGAGAAAGCACATGTTAATATACTCACAAAATGAATATATTACAAGTTGATAAAATGATCTGCGGTAGTGGAAAAATCCGCCGAAAAAGGGACACTACACAATACGGTATTAGATTTCCCTCATGTCAATCACCGTCCGTATGCAAATGAGTCAAGACGTAGCCTAACAAAAAAAATAATAAATAATAAATAAATAAAATAATATGATCTGTTCTATAGCCAATCTGCTTTAACTGAGTTTTTTTTTTTATTATTCATAAGACAACCTTTCAGTTTTGTAAATATTCTAGTTATAGTGGGTTAAGTCTTACTTTAGGTTAAACGTTTTTGAGAATTAGACCATCCAGCTGAGATAAATGTTACGTCCTTGATTGATAAAATCTGGATTAAGGATATTTTATTTTGTTTTATTTATTTTATTTTAATTTTTCTGTTTCCCCCTGAGGGATTGCCACCTAATTGTTGTCAGGGGGTTTGCGTGCCTCAGTGACTTTAAGAGCTATACCAGCAGGAGCTTAGACTTCAAGTGGGACACCCAAGTTGGACAGGTCTGAAGGTAGAGGCCTGACAAAGTGCAATCCACTTCTCCAGGCTTTGGACGCAGCTAACAACACAATTCAGCAAGGACAATACTGTTACTATAAGCACAGGGAAAAAAACAGTGCTCGAACATGATGTGTACACATGATGCCCCCTTCACATTTCTGACTGCCCCCCCAAATGTGCCTGTCTAGAACCGGCCCTGCTTCGCACTATGCCTAAATGTTCAAGGTAAGCTGTTGTCAAATGCTGTCATATACTAATAATACAAACCCGAGAAATTACCACTGTATCGTTCATGCTGTCCTTCGTCATCATTTCCTCACAATATCCTCGTTTATCTCACAATTTATCTCACAATATCCTCGTGACCCTTGCCATCAATTTCCCTGCTGATTTCAGTACAGAGGTACACATCGCTATGGACAAGTTTCTCGCCGCTGTATTTGCAGCACTATTTAAAAAGTCACTGTAAAAAGTCATTCTGTGGGATTGTAGATTTAATGAAATTTAATCAGCAAACTACATTTACCAAAATTAATTTCTTGTTTTTTTTTTTTGTTAATTTTTGCATTAAATTTACTTAAAAACTATAGGAATAGAATTTACTCAATTTTGTTTTTTCTGTTTTGCCTATTCTCTTTGAATAGCGCCAAACTGAGAGAATATTGAATTAATCCAACGTAACTCAAATGAGCAGTTTTTAAATTAGAGCAATTCCTGTTACAAGGCACGCTTTATTTAACTCTCCAGTACGAGCCACGTGTGCGTTGGAAATTCACCACTGCCAAAGTCCTGTCTGATTTTGCCATTTTTCAGTCGATTTATCTTAAATATCACATTAAAGGACATATTTTAACGTCAAAGGGATAGCTGCGCCTCTGCAGTTGAATCGTTTATGTTTACGAGGCCTGCACTGGGATTTCCCGCTGACGACCTGGTGGCAAAGCTGCTCTGCGCCCTTTTTTCAGTTAATTCCTTGACAAAGGTAAGGCAAATTATTAAATTTATATATGAAAAAAGTCTGTTTAAAACCTGTAAATATAAAGTATGTGTGTGTCGCATTTGCAAACTTTATATTTTAACGCATATTTTACACCGATTAATGAAGGGGATAACATTCAAACTAGCTTTGCAGATGTACAGTGGGTATGCCGTTGTTATGTCGAGGTTGGATGCCCCATCGAGATGAGTTTTCTTAGCCCCACCCCCGTGAAAACTGCGCAGGGAGCGTGGATTCAAAGCAAGACTTATGCGCGTGCCACCGAGCTTCAACAGAGCGCGGTAAAGCCCAAAATTGACACTGTTACCGTTTTTGATCCGTGGAATGGAAGAGACGGAGAATTTCACGCGCCTTGAGAACGAAAATCATTATAACATGCGCTGTTTTTTTTAAATCACTCAACCCATGGTTTATTTATGTTATTTTACATAATGGAATCATTTTCTTTGGTACTTTTTCATAGAATATTTTAATTTTATATTTTATAAATGAATGGATTCCGAATATATAGAATGAACCGTGAGATTATTGAATGGATTCTGAATATATTGATTGTAAACTCAATTAAAAAATTTAAACTGAATATTGAAAAAAGCACAGTTGTAGTTATTAGCAATGATAGAGTGGATTATAGTACAATCGGTTTTAAAAGTGTAATCAACATAACAAAAAAGCTATTGAAAATTCATATTTTTTTAAATAAAAAATTTATTTAAAAAACTATTAACTGAATATTGCAAAGAGAATGGTTGTAGTTATTAGCAATGATAGAGTGGGTGATAGTGCAGTTGGTTTTACATGTGAAATTTCAATAGCAATTTTGATTGATTTGTAATTTTTTGCAACTCAGTCTGTACCAAAGTGCATTCATTTTCAAATTCAAATTCAAATTCAAAATTTGCAGTGAAATGCTTAGGCGACTGCCTGTGACCTTAAAATAAAGACTATTTAAGACTATATTACACGAAATTAATATAACAAAGAAAGTAGAAATAGATTTAACTAAGAATAAAATAATAAAATATATGTACAGTAAAAATATCCAATATCCAATAAGAAAAATAAGAAAAATATAAGAAAATAAAAAATGTAAGAAAAATATAAGAAAATATAAGAGAATAAGAAAAACCTGGGTGCAAATGTAGAAAGATATATATATGCAATATAAGGAATATAAGAGAGCCTAGGTGTACCTAGGTGTACAGTATAAAAAATATGGGATATAAATAGAGATATCCAGGGGGTGTGCAAGTATGTTGTAAAGTGTTTTGTACTTAAAGTGACTTGTGCTATAGAATACATAGTAATGTAGTGTGAAGGGTGTGCAATGATTGTCCCAAGAGTCCAGAGAGAGTGCAAGAAGCATGAGTGTGGATGTGTAAAAGTGCGTCAGTCAGTAATGTGTGGTGTGCTGGTTGAGAGACCGTATTGCCTGCGGGTAGAAGCTCCTCTTCAGTCTCTCTGTATTGGCCTTCAGGGAGCGGAATCGCTTTCCTGACCTCAACAGAGAGAACACTCCATTGCTGGAGTGGCTGAGGTCCTTTACGATCTTCCTGGCCTTAGTCCAGCACCGCGTGTTGTAGATCGAGTGCAGGTCAGGGAGCTCGGTGTGGATGATGCGCTCAGCTGAACGCACAACCCTCTGTAGAGCTCGTCTATCCTGCATGGTGCTGTTCCCGAACCAGGTCGTGATGTTTCCCGTCAGGATGCTCTCTATGGTGCAGGAGTAAAAGTTCCTGAGCACCTTGGAGGGCAGCCTAAAGTCTCTCAAGCGCCTGAGGTGGTAGAGACGCTGTCGGGCCTTC
>JAAGKR010006012.1:0-22500 GCA_011419295.1 Clarias macrocephalus
AGGAAATTGGGGGGGTGGAGAACAGGAAATTGGGGGGGGGTGGAGAACAGGAAATTGGGGGGGGAGTGGAGAACAGGAAATTGGGGGGGGGTGGAGAACAGGAAATTGGGGGGGGTGGAGGACAGGAAATTGGGGGGGTGGAGAACAGGAAATTGGGGGGGTGTGGAGAACAGGAAATTGGGGGGGGGTGGAGAACGGAGAGGGGGGATACAGACAACAGGAAATCGGGAGTGCAAAACTGGATATAGGGGGAAAATACAGAGAACAGGAAATTTGGGAGGAATACAGAGAACACAAAATTGTTCAGAGGCTGCTCCACCCTCTGTCCAATCAGAAATGAGAACATGATGTTTAGTAAAGATCTAAACTTCCAGAGTAACCAGTTCTGCATTTTTCCTTATTTTGCACTTGAATAAGTTTCATAAGAAATTTAAACCGCACTGTTGTGAGAATGTGTGAGAATTGCGACGGCTATGTGAGCGATGGTTTAGTGACCGTGTGCTGTGTCTCCGTGTCCGTGTGCGCTGCAGGTGTTCGACAGCTCGGGCTCGTTCCTGTCGTACATCAACACCTCGGCAGACCCGCTGTACGGCCCTCAGGGTCTGGCTCTCACCTCCGAGGGACACGTGGCCGTGGCAGACTCGGGGAACCACTGCTTTAAAGTCTACCGCTACCTGCAGTAGGAACCTGATCGAGGATCATCCAGTTAAAGTATCGTCCATGTGTATAACCATTTGATTTTGCACACCACAAAGACCTCTGCCCCCGAAGCGACCTCGATTCGAGTCCAATTGTTCAAGCTCAAGCAGGGTCTGACATTTCTCCCTCATGGATATTGCACTGATTTGAACCGAATTAAATAATAAATGAAATCAGACGGCATCACTAACAAACATACGAGAGTAATAACAGCCACGGCACTCCGAGCAGTGTTTGTGAAGGCAGCTACTCTTCAGCTTTTCCACTTCTTGGTTTAACGACGATCAAAACCGCTCAATTATACGATTTTTCAGCGGCATGAAATTCCTCAATTATCAAAAAGCTGTCTTACGTACTGTGAAAACAAGCCATTTCTATCAGACGAACAACTCGTCGCGTACGCTAATGCATCTCTCCCATATCGCGTGCGTCCGCTGCTTTCGCAACGCCACAGTGCTTCAGTAGGATAAAGCTGGAAATGCCAGTGTTTCAGCTCTTAATGCGCAGGTAGAGGACACGCAGCTTCTAGTTCTAACGCTCATCTGCCTTAAAGGTCTCCGCGTATATCTGACAGGGGTGTCGGCGATATCACCCGGCACGACCGCACAACTCTAGACGTAGTGAAGGACCATTTAATTTATTTGATTTTGTATACAGTGTTATGATTTGCAGTTTTTTTTTGTTTGTTTGTTTGTTTTTATCATTTCTGTAATGTATATCTGCAAATGCCCTGACATACAGTACAGTAGACGCTTAAAGATCAACTTTGCATGAACCGCTTCAGTGTAGGAAGCACACATATTGCCAAACATGAACGGTGCACATCCTCGAGCCGAGAGAAAAAAAATAAAATAAAAAAAGGTCAGTCAGTTTGTGCCAAGAGTACAAGACTATTAGGGGTGTTAATAGTTTTGCTTCTAAGGTTTAGTAGCATCGTGACATCGTAAAACCACAACATTTCCACCGTTTTTTTTTTGTGAGCACTGCATTATATTTAAACATTGAGTCCCTGCAGGTTCAGTCAAATGTTGAAAAGGAAAAGTCGTGAGAAATGCAGAACCAGGGAGCGTACTGTATATATACGGTTAATTTTGTGCCAAAAGTAACAAAAACAACAAACTCCACTTGCAAAATGATGTTATTAAAGTCAAAACCATACATTGTCAATTAAAATGTTAAATAAATATTAGTAAAACTATCTTGTATGAACAAGTTTATAATCCTTGAATCATTTAATTTCTTTTCATTACAAAAAACCTAAAATAAAAAAAACGACAATGTCGCTTGTTTATTCAAGATTTTTTTTTTATTATTATTTTCGGTGCTAAAATAAAGAGGAAGAAGCACCAGCGGTTGAAGGTTCGATGGCATTCTTGCATGTTCTCTCCGCGCTTGGTGGGTTTCCTCCAGGTACTCCGGTTTCCTCCCACAGTCCAAAGACATGCAGGTTAGACTAATTGGTGTTCTCAATGTGTGTGTACATGAATGTGTGGTGTGTGCGCATGTGTGCCCTGGGATGGATAGGCACCCCGTCCAGGGTGTACCAAAGTTCCCTGGGACAGGCTTCAGGTGTCCTGCGACATTGCATACAGGATAAGCAGTATAGCAGATGAATGAATGGAAGAACAATTAGTGTGACCGATCGCGTGTTGTGCTGTACAGAGACCCTGAGGGTGATTTGTAGTTGTTTAAAAAAAAAAAAAAAGGGTTCTGTGAGCACTACACGAGCATAACAGCCAAACTGTACAAAACGCATTTTGAATAAACAAAATTACACACAGACATTCACAGTAAACTGGGTTCGGTTTTCTTTCATTTTTTGTTGTAAAATAAAAAAAATAAATGAAAGAATGATGCACTGATTATAAATACTTACAAATAGTTGTACTTGCATATACTGGTCCTTCTCAAAAAAATTGCATATTCTGATAAAGTTTGTTATTTTCCGTAATGTACCGATAAACATTAGACTTTCATATATTTTAGATTCATTACACACAACTTGAAGTAGTTGAAGCCTTTTATTGTTTTAATATTGATGATTTTGGCCTACAGCTCATGAAAACCCAAAATTCCTATCTCAAAAAATTAGCATATTTTATCCGACCAATAAAAGAAAAGTGTTTTTAATACAAAAAAAGTCAACCTTCAAATAATTATGTTATGTAAATAATTATGTTCGGGAATCCTTGTGCAGAAGTGACTGCTTCAGTGCGGCGTGGCATGGAGGCAATCAGCCTGTGGCACTGCTGAGGTGTTATGGAGGCCCAGGATGCTTCGATAGCGGCCTTAAGCTCATCCAGAGTGTTGGGTCTCGCGTCTCTCAACTTACTCTTCACAATATCCCACAGATTCTCTATGGGGTTCAGGTCAGCAGAGTTGGCAGGCCAATTGAGCCCAGTAATACCATGGTCATGGTCAGTAAACCAGAGCCACCGTGTACAGGCGTGTGCAGGAAATGGGCTACAGGTGCCACATTCCCCAGGTCAAGCCACTTTTGAACCAGAAACAGCGGCAGAAGCGCCTGACCTGGGCTACAGAGAAGCAGCACTGAACTGTTGCTCAGTGGTCCAAAAGCAAATTTTGCATGTCATTCGGAAATCAAGGTGCCAGGGTCTGGAGGAAGACTGGGGAGAGGGAAATGCCAAAATGCCTGAAGTCCAGTGTCAAGTACCCACAGTCAGTGATGGTCTGGGGTGCCATGTCAGCTGCTGGTGTTGGTCCACTGTGTTTTATCAAGGGCAGGGTCAATGCAGCTAACGATCAGGAGATTTTGGAACACTTCATGCTTCCATCTGCTGAAAAGCTTTATGGAGATGATTTCATTTTTCAGCACGACCGGGCACCTGCTCACAGTGCCAAAACCACTGGTAAATGGTTTACTGGCCATGACCATGGTATTACTGGGCTCAATTGGCCTGCCAACTCTCCTGACCTGAACCCCATAGAGAATCACTGGGATATTGTGAAGAGAAAGTTGAGAGACGCGAGACCCGACACCCTGGATGAGCTTAAGGCCGCTATCGAAGCATCCTGGGCCTCCATAACACCTCAGCAGTGCCACAGGCTGATTACCTCCATGCCACGCCGCACTGAAGCAGTCACTTCTGCACAAGGATTCTCGACCAAGTACTGAGTGCATAACTGAACATAATTATTTGAAGGTTGACTTTTTTTTATATTAAAAACACTTTTCTTTTATTGGTCGGATGAAATATGCTAATTTTTTGAGATAGGAATTTTGGGTTTTCATGAGCTGTATGCCAAAATTCAATATTAAAACAATAAAAGGCTTGAACTACTTCAAGTTGTGTGTAATGAATCTAAAATATATGAAAGTCTAATGTTTATCAGTACATTACGGAAAATAATGAACTTTATCAGAATATGCAAATTTTTTGAGAAGGACCAGTATATAAGCAAATGATATGTCATGCAACCACCAGCACAGATGAATGACAGATCGACTATGATTAATCGGTAATGATTGACAGTTGCGCAGGGGGTTGCACTCTCGGTTTCTGTCGCAGGAATTGTGGATATTTATTCATTCATTTATTTATTTATTTTAGCTCGTAAGTCTGAAATGGTCTTTTCGACATTGTTTCTTCACTATACAGTAATTGAATAATAATATAACATCCTAAGTGTACGAGTTTATATACCGTAAAGTTTGTTATATTTATCATCAGTGCCTCTAATTATTATGGCCAAAATGATCAAGGAACAATTGGTTTTGTTTTGTTGTGTTTTGGGGCAGGGGGGAAAGAAAACAGTGTAAAACTTTTACAACACTTTACAAATAGGCTTCATATTAATTGATATTAACAGTGATTTTAAATTGCTGCTTATTTTTCACAACAAAAGCATTCATGGTTCCAGGAGGCGCATTAGCGTGTAATATTGTATTGATATTGTACAACAAAAAAAAGGTACGCGTTCTCTAATATTTCATTTAACTCTTTAGGTCGTCAGCCGACTTCATTCTATTGCCACATAACGTTACTGAGCCTAACCCTGACCCACCGAAGCAACCCCAGATCATAACACTGCCTCCAGAGGATGGTACAGCGGCCGCTATGCATGACGGGTGCACCCTTCTTACCCTGATGCACATCGCGTTGGAATAGGGTCAATCCGGACTCGTGAAATCACATGACATTTTTTTCTATCGCTCTTTATGCTTCCTAGCAAACTTTTTTTCTGATTTCTGCCATGCTTTCTTCTGTCCATTTTATCGCAATGCAACGTCAAGCATTTAAGTTCTCTCTGATCATGTGACAGCGACGTCCAAGATTTAATCATTGGAATTTTACCATTCTTCATGCAGACTAATCATGTAGACCCCGAGTTCTCTATTCTGAAGACTTGTGAAATATAAAAGTTATCGAATGTCACAGTGTGTTGCCACTGTGGAATCCTTTATAACATTCCATAAACATCTCATCACAGCAAAAGAAAACATATTCAACAACAACAAGCTTTTGAATAGCAAACTGTTTTTATAAACAATTTACGATGATCATTTTTTGAGATTATGTAAACACTACTGTACAAATCCCTCTGAAATAGTTGCTGTTTTGGTACATTTATGTAACGGTAATTTATTGGAGGAGCCTCTAGTGTCTGCATCGTGTTACAGTCAGTAACATTTAAACCACAATTCTTCAGAGGTGAGAACTGGGAACTTCCTCACCTGTTCAATACAGAAATATCGAGAGAAAACAGTGGGAGGGTCAAATTTTCACTTGCATGCAGTCTTGAGCCGCTCCAGTTTCTAAATACAGTATTATATTACATTCAATGATGTCGATTAAGTTAAAGAAATGGGAACAATTAAAGTTTTACTGTGTCTAAAGATACAATTTAAACATCGTCTGCAGCGACTTCATTTCCCCTCTCGTCTGTTCCAACCATTCAGCATCAGCAGTGCACTAATCACCGTCCTGATCCTCTGTCATCATCTGCACCCGTTTCTCACTGGTTGAGATATCTTTAATGTTTAAATGAATTATAGGTTGCTGTGTGGCTTAACAAACAAACAAACAAACATTCCTGTGAAACTGTTCGGGTACAGGGACGAAAAAGTCTGGAGAACTATTCCTTAAGACTAGATTTAAAAAAAAATGCAAGAAAGTGAAATATGAAGATATGAGGGGGGTCAAGACTTTTGCACTGCACTCCATACTGGTGAAAACATGGAGTAAGTATAACACCCATCATTTTGGATCAAAGTGTACTTTTGGCACATAATTAACACGAACAAGGTTATGATTTTATTTGAATCTTCTTTATTTGTGGTTTATATTGCAGTAAGGTCAATGTTCAGTTTCAGCTACAGTATGTTAATATGAAACCATTTCTCAGATATATTCCACCCTCTAGCCTAATGCCAAAATACAAGTCATATGACATGCATCAGTCAAAGCTTGGTGAAATGAATAATTAGTTTTTTTTTTAAATAAGTACCGGGCCAAACATCATTATGTCAAAAGCACAATGATTGTTCGGGTTATCACAACATACGATTCAAAGGACGAACATTTCATTCCTGCTCATTCCAGAAAGCTGTAGTCTCATGATTGACCTTTTTGAGAGAAGCCATGCTCACGCTTATCTGCAACACGAATATTCATCAGGAGAGCATTTCTGATGAACCTCTGCTGCGATTCTAACTGTTCTTTTCCACAAACCCTGTATTTTCTTGGTCATATGCACTGAAAATAAAAGCACACAATTTACGCAGATGTGTCTGGTCCTCTAGATGCTTTCCATGTTGTCTGTCTCGTGTCTTGTTACATCCTGCACTGCTGTCGAGCAAACTCCTGTATGAACGCTTCAAGGAGCCGACAGGCCTGCTTGTTCTTGGTCGCCATGCACTTCATCGCTGAGGGCATCTCCTCGATCCACATCTCGTTATTCAGTATGTACCTAAAGCTGAGGAAACAGCCGGATTTATTCATTTAACAGATTCAGGATTTCTCATACCAGGCTGCACACATTGTAGAACATCATTCAGCACCATTTAAATTGACAGTTTTGGGATTGTTGCTAAAGATTAACGAAGGGAAAACATTTTTGATCACGATTCACTAGTTATTAGTGTTGTGTTTCATCCGAATCTGAACTGGAGAAGCTTACAAACTTAAAAAGATTTAAAGCCTCTGTCACACCATGAAGTTCCCACTCTGTCCAACAATAGTAATAAACAACATATTTTACAACAATTGTACATTGTAGGAATGGAAAAAAATAGAAAAATGTGCATTTAAGTTCGTACTGCTTTCTAGCCACGTACTTTTCAGGTTTTCAGTGGTTTTTATCATGTTACTAATTTCATCTCGCACGCATGATCACGCTCTCACCAGGTCCAATGCGACCAAACCGAGTTATTACAGTATGTTTGATCAGTATGCACCAAAATGCTACCAAACACTGAACATGCACCTTTAACATTGAGACATGTGATAAGACATACTGTAGACACACTGATAACCAACTGCATGTGCGCCAGAAACATTAACTTACTAAAATTTGAACTTAATACGGTCTTCTACAGTGTGGCATGGACCATGTAGTATACTGTATGTCAATGAAGTCACTAAAGAGTCCAAACACTGACCAAAAAAGCATGCCAAGTCCAAGGGAGACAGTGCTGCAATCCTTATAAGTTTTTAATGCGCTCAAATTTTTTAGGACGCAGCGGGAGTGTGGCTCAGTGTCACAGGGCTTAATAGATTTGGTGCTCATCTGTATCGATTGTTTTTATTTTTCCAGTGCTAATCAACTAAGCAAGTGTATAAGCTCATAAAAAAAATAAATAAAAATTTACGTTTATTGATTATTTTTATTTCCTTTTAGAGGTAGGAGTATGGACGTTACCCATTACTTTTACCTCACTCACTTACTCATTATCTATACCACTTAATCCTGTATTCAGGATCACGTTGTAGCACGTTGCAAAAGGACAAATGTAAAAAACTTATCTGCTTTAAGAACTTAACAGGGCAGCTTTACTTTAAAGAATTCAGCCTAATTGGAACCAGTTTCATGAAGGACATGTACATGGTTTTGTCCTTAAATAACAATTTCCTTTAAGTGGAATTTATATGACGTTCGTAAAAAATTTAGAATTTTTTTTTTTTTTTTTTTTTTTGACTTCAACGAGATGTTCCTTCTGGTCCTGCGTCAGCAACCCAGGGATGAACCTGGCAGCAACACGTGGCATGTTCATATGACATGTGAGGGTTGCTGAATCATGTCAAACATCTCTGTGGCGGATTTGCCCAGGTTCATGTAGAATTTCACATTCGCTCTTTTTTGTAACTTCCCGGCCATGATGAAATGGCAGATGGGGTAACGCATGTGGTCAGAATGGCACCAGATGTGCAGCTCCCTTTTGGCACACTGACTTATGAAGGTCGGTGCTCCCTGTGACTGTGCGTGCAGCCTTGTGCTGCTATCTGTTGGCGCGTTACAAAACTAGTCTGGAAACTTTTTGATACCACCTCATACTGTATCCCTATACAGAAATGTTTACTTTATTATGCAGTCTGTTGGATGTATTGTTCCAATAAGTCAGTTACATGTTTTTTATATATATATATACATACTGTAGCACTTTTAACATCAGATATTGTCACAAATCAGGTTTACAGAAGGATTCAGATCTCTAATGATCATGCCAGTGGTGCGAGTGGCAAGGAAAAATCCCTTGAGAGAACAAGAAGCTTTCAGAGGAACCAAACTCAAAAGGCAAGCCATTGTCATCCAGAGAACAACAGATGTGTGATTATGAATAGATTCTGTTTTAATTTAGTCTATTACATTAATGTGCAGTAAAGTTATAATAAAAACTGTTCGGTGATTGAGATTTCAGTGTAAACAATTTTGTAGCAGGTGTAAAGCGTTGAATTGAGTCAATTGAACAATGATACGACCCACATTCTTGCACGACTATGATAGTTGTTGCACTATAAACTATTCCATTAAATAAATTCTATCTTACCGGGTCTCAGAGTTTCCCACATTTATAGTGTCCTTCTGTCCCATTATCAGATAATCCGTATCAACTTTCAGCTCCATACCATCACAGGTCACACGCTTCAACATTTCACGCACCTTGCTGGGCCGGATAGCTGAGTCCTTACCTTTATCTTTTTTTTTTTTTTTTTTTCATAAAAGAAAGCAAATTTATTAAACCAGTGCAATCTGAAGTCTAAATTTGTTGTGCTAATGCAGACTCACCTGCCAGATGGACTTTAGTAATTAACATGGAATAAGATGTAAACACACCATCATTGCTGGAGTTCATGACCTTAGCAATATAAACTGTTGGAAAGACGTGGTTTCATTGTTTATTATTTTAACATGGAATGCATTTTATGCTGAATGAAATATGAACCATTAAAACATGACTTACCATAATCAACACGGGGTGAAAAACAGGCGTAATGAAACCTGGAGTTCTCATTCATGTCCTCGCTAAAGGTGACTTTCAGCTGTGGACAGCCACCTACAGTGAACCACGCAGATGGACATAAATCTCAGACATGAGTGTTTAATTAGGTTACCCTGAGTCAAGTAGACAACAGTTTTTTTTTTAAGTTTCTTTTAAAATAACACAGAAATGTTTAAATTTGAAATATTTTGCCGTGTCATTCAGTGAGAACGGGGACAATCTGATCCGCACACAACTTGGCACATTTTATCTGGGTCGTGGGACCGGCACTGCATCCTGTGGTGGGGGTTTGGGCATCGGGTGGGAATTCAACCACCAAGAATTTTTACTTTGTAATTGTTGGAAAAGGAAAAGGAATTAAGAAAATTGTATTTGAAGAAATAGAAAAAACTGTAAATGTCAGATTTAAAAAAATTGTATTAGTTACAGTAAAACTAATGTTGTGATTATTTTGACGATTTAAACTATAATGTGTTACTATTAAATGTACTATTTATCTAGGCTAACAGAGAAAATGATCTCATAACAAATGATCTCATAAAGAGGATTTATTTAGCACCTCAAAATTATAAAAAAAAAATACTTGAATGATTGTAAATGCTTATAACGATATATAAAATAATAATATGTGATAATTATTGTAAATTATTCTAACTACATAAATTCCGGACTATGTGTATATTCCATCCTTCCATCTACTGTAGGAACTATTGTTGAGTGTTTACTAAATAAGGTAGTTTTAATTAACACTTTCATTTTAGAAGCTATGAACTGTCCTTCTCTCCGGATTGTCTTCTTTCGGAAAAAAAAGAGAAAAAAATTAGCATTTTGCAAAAGGACAAATGTAAAAAAGCTTTACTTTTAAGAATTCGACCTAATTGGAGTCTAATTTCATGAAGGTCATGCACATGTTTTTGTCCTCAAATAGCAATTTCCTTTAAGTGGAATTTAATGAATTTAATAATTTGAGTAGTTTGTAAAATTAGCGTATGACTTTAAAAACTGACCATACTCTATCGGACAGCTTGATGTATAAAACACAGGGTCATGATGTGTGCCAGGACCGTCTTACTCACCCTCGGCACACGCGCATACGTCTGCTTCACACAGTTTGGCCAGCATGGGATTGTCCTTCGACACCGTATAGGACATGGAACACTTTCTGCCTGTGAAACCAACACGAGAAAAGCCTCAGTGGAAAATTCCTGCTGTCCAACAGTACAGCGGTGGTGGGGTAATCGTCACTCACCTGGGTTGTAGTAGTAATAGATGGATGCCACAGCGGGCTGGACGAGTCCTACAGGGATGATCTGCTCCGCTCGGAACCGAACGCACGTCTTATCATAAGAAATCTGGGCAGAAAAAGTCAGTGTTTCTCTAAACCCTAGTATACTGTCAGAATAAGATTTACCAGGTCTGGAGTTGTTTCGCAATACATGCTGTATGTTTACTCCTTGACATGACAGTCAGGTGCAAAAGTTTGCACACCCTTAGTATGAACCTAAGTATGTTTGTATTTAATGGACTGTCTTGTTAAACAGTATATCTTGTGTATGTACACAACTTCTTCTACATATGTCACTTGTTAATATTTTCTATTTTGGTGCTAATGTGAACAGATTCCCAGATTTACGTACTTTTCTACTTTTAACATTTTATTACTGCAAACTGGTCTCACACTAACATTTAGGTGGGGGAAGAATCAATACAGCAGTTGGGGAAAAACTCATTATTGAGATCCACTAGAACTAATTTATAAGTAGTAATTAACAGTAATACGTAAAAAAAAAAAAAACTGTAACTAGAGATCACTTAAACATTTGGTGAAGTTGCATTGCAAAAAAAATCAACAGTAGAAATCTGAACTATATCTAATAATAAAAGTAAGAAATGCCGAAATCACAGGACTTGGACTGAAAGAGTAAAGGAAAGGATAATAAAAATGACAATTACCTCACTAAAGTAAAGAAAGACTTTGTTGCGTTGAACATCATAGTGGTCGATGTATTTCTCAGTGCCCTTTACGCTCTACACAGAAAACAAGAACACAAGTAAAAAAAAACAAAAAAAAAAAACAATAAAAAAAATAGAATTAAATATTACCCTCGCTTTTATTAGGGGGGAAAAAATATAAAAGTGCTGTAATGATTGACATACATTTTCCAGATCTTGGATGTTGGGTACAAGTCCAGTCAGGAGTGAAATGTCCACCAAGACCATACCAGTAGAATTTCCCAGTTTCTTACTAGAATGGTAACAATGTGTAGAAAAACAGCACTTCATATTTAAACCATTAGGGGAAATAGAAAGATGATGTGTTTCTACAATACGAGTGACAGGATGGTGGAAAAACCTTCACATGGTTTACATTTTATATACATTTACTGCTTACAAACCAAATACATTAGAATGATGTCTATTTTTTAATGGCATGACATCACACCTATCTAGCAAGGTTTGAATAATATATTTCTAGGCAAACTGACTGATTTACTGTATGATGGTATTTATTGCATTTTTGATATGGCCTGCTTCATATATGTTAAAGATAAAGACTTAAAGGTGTGTATCCTAAGAGCGGTTATCTGAACCTGCAGTCATCTAACACAGTCATGTTTTTCAACTTAAGATTATGGTTTGAAACTTATTTAGCAATGTTGCACCACCATCATCAGTTAAAAATAAATTATTGGGGATGGTCATGAGTTCAGGGCTTGAGATGTGTTGGTGGATCTCCATGGCCTCCCTGATTCTTCTTGGGAAGTCTAAAACGTTTATATCCTCTGTGGAGAAGTGGTGGTCCATGGATCTTGAGTGCTCTAGTCGAGGTGTTTTCCATCTATGTGTTCTTGAAGCTTGGTGGTGAGGGTCCGGCTGTAAAAAGTTCTAGCGAGAGAAAAAAGGGACTTCCCAAGAAGAATCAGGGAGGCCATGGAGATCCACCATCACGAGCTCGATCTGAATTGCAATCGTGCAATGTCCCAACCTTCCCTCAGGCCTCCTGCAACTGCTGTCGCATGACCATTTCTGATCATTGTCAAGTTGAACACGTTTGTTGAAGATGCCAATGTGATGTCAAACATACCAGACAGGTTTTCCCACTCCTCAAACCAAAAATGTTCAACTTGTCTACATTTCCTAACAGTCATGGATATGAACTTCCACTAAAGACAATAATGTTTATGAATCCCATTGATGAAGTGTATTGCTGTGTGTGTGAAACTACGCATACCCCACACACACTGTATAATAGAGTGTGTTTTCTTTCTTCGGCTCCTCTGGAGCTTGTCTCTTCCTGCGGGTTCGCAGATCAGACCAGTCCTGTCTGCTCATGGGTTCGTCTCTCGACTCATCATCTTCATAGTCGTAGTAATCGCCCACCGTATCCTCTTCCTCTACATCATATACTGTAGAAGAAGCAGACGGTTTAGAATATGGACCGATTTTAAGGCTCATCGAGTTGATGCGGATACACAGCTGGTCACATGATATGCCGTACACAAAGATAAATAAAGTCTAAAAGTCTATATCCTTGTTGACAGATTTTACAGCCTTTATTTATATATTATAGTTCAATAGTTCATAGTTACATTTATTTTCTTAAAGTGAGATTACAACAAACCAAATATAAGATTATAAGCATATTCCTAGTAAAATATTACTAGAATCGCAAGGGAAAATATCTTGTTCTCAATAATTTTGCTAGGTTCTTTTCATTGCATAATAATGATATATCTGGTTTGTTGTAATATCATTTTAAGTAATTACTGATAGGTTTGGCTGGATTTGATTTTATTTCTTTTCCTAAGATGCCATATTTTGCAGGATAAAATATAGAGCACATACAGGGTGTGAGTTGTCGATCCACTTTAACACTGAGATCAAGGTGGTCACAGAATGACTGGTCCTTTTTCAAAGATCTGTATGTCTGGACAATCTACAAAAAGTGCCATAAGGAGAAAAAGGAGAAATATTCAAACAAGCGCAAATGTACTGCATGTACTTTATACTGTATGTTCTTAAAAAATAAAAAACTCATCACCGATAACGTTCCTTTTCCTTGTCCATATACGTTCACGACTACTTTGCCCACTTCATTGAACTAAAAAACATACCAAATAATTCTGACATAATAAAATTCTATACATAATGATATACAAATCAAACAGACTGAATGCCGGCTGTCTCACTTCAATCGATGTTTGAGTCAGTGCAGTTTGCCTGTTTAAATGCAGGTTTTTCCTGTGCTTGTTCATACGCATTTCCACGCTCAGGTTCAGTTGTTCCACGTCATTGTTCCGTATGCTAAACTTGGTCAGAGCCTCAAGGGCTACAACTGTATCCTGAAAAGCAGAGGAAATAATTAGGACTCAGAAATAAAAAAAATGTACACTGTACAGAATTAAGGCCAAATATCTGAACTGCTACAGTATGTGTTCCTAAAACAGATTCAAAACCAGGTTCAGAAATGGTTCCCACTCACTAAGTCACTGTCCATACCATTTTATTCTGTATACAGAGTCACATGAGCCTATCCCAGGAGACATAGGGCACAAGGCAGACCGTACACCAATCTATCGCAGGGCACACACATACTAAGAAACACCGATTTGCCTCATCTGCCTGTCTATGGACTGTTGGAGGAAACCCACCAAGCACGGTCCACGCACACTGAGACGGGAATCAAACCCAGACCCTGGAGGTGCAAGGTGACGAACGACTGCTAACCACTAAGCCACCTTCTAGAAATGATTCCAACCCAAGTAAATACTGATACCTCAGGTACTGTAGGAGCTCCATATTTATACATAAACCTTCTTTCCGCTGCTCCCATGAAGGGGTTGCCACAGCAGACCATCTGATCCGTACACAACTGGTTTAATACAGTATGATGCCCTTACTGACACAACCCTCCCATTTTTTTCCTGGCTTGGGACCAGTACTGCATGTTGTGTCTGGGTAATATGGGGTGTGGAAACCCACCGCTAGCAGGGCTCAAACACTGATCTTCAGATCCCAAACCAACAACCTGCAGCCGTAACTGCCTGAGCCTGATTTCTTCCGTATTAAATCACATCTAAAGATCACCTGCGTTGACTGGAATCCTCCTCCATATCTGCGCTGTTCGATGAGCCAGTTGGTGATCTGTGGAGATTTCTCTTTGTCCTCCATGGTCAAGGCTTGTAGCAAACCGTATGCTGTGGTTTCCACCGAAATGGCATCTGCTTTCTGATCCAAACCCCCGAATTTACCCCCGACGTCCCAGAAGCAGCGTTCTGAGGGACACAGTATAAATTTAATTTATGAATGATGAACCGACCTGGGTTTGATACTAATACTTAAGTCTTGGTAAGTGAACACGTAACCTTTATCACATGTGGCCAAGGACATCAGCTTCGCATGTGCTCGCTTGGCCTCTGGGCTTTGATGATTATCCAGAGACAGAGCGTAAGCTGCAATGGCAACGGCGTAGTGGTTTTGTTGTGCATCGAAATGAGCAAGAAGATAACGGTTCGCGTTATCAATAGCCAGTCTCTGAAACAGAGAGAAAGGGAAAGTGCTAATGGAAGTGCTGTTAACTAAGTAGCATATTAGTTTTGTAGAAAGAAGACACCACAAGCAGATTACTTTATTCTGTTTGTGATCAATTTTCCTAGACAAGAAAATTATTTTATTGCATTTTACCCGGTCATATCTTCACGTCTGTAATGGATTTAGCATTATTTTTTAGTTTTCAGGAAACAGTCAAAGGGGAACATTTCCAAAAATAAAAACAACAACTTTTTCTTTTGGCTGCTCCCATTAGGGGTCACCATACTGGACCATTTGTCCCCATCTAACTTTGTCATACTAACCATCTACTTCGTCAACTTCCTTTGTCACTCCAACCTCACCACATCCATAAACCTCCTCTTGGGTCTCCCTCTTCTTCTCCTATAAACTGCAAACATGATAGTCCATGGGGACTCCTTTTTAACCTCGTCCATCAGCCTGTCCATCAAAATGGACGTGTGCAGTGCTTTCACATACTTCTCTACCACTCATACTGCAACTCTTACTGACCTTCTCTATACTTCTCCATCAGCATTCCCAAAGCAAATATGGTGTCAAATAACAGCTAAGTCAGGTTTTCCAATTGGCCATTGACCAATGCTGCGCTTCTTGCAAAGATCCATGTCGCTTTAGTTTTAAGGGTTAATATTCCTACCGCTCTCACGGTAGCACGAGAGGGAACTGTCTGCTACTAGTTAAGCTATTGTGGATGGCATCGTTCTGCTGGACAGAACTTAAAAAGGGTGGGCTAAGTATCTTAAGTATGCATCCCAAAAATCCCAACTTTTTCCAATTGTACTCAAAACTTCCTGTATTTTTTCCTGTATAAAGGCCTATAGAAAGAACTAAATCGATGAATCAGAATTCTTTAATTTCAAAACTGAAACCGTCCTTTAAAGACAATTACTCAATAAGACTTTAACATGTGCTAGGATCATGTTAAAAGATCTCCTCTGGATCAAGAATAGAAAATGATATATTCATGTGTTACCAGAGTTTTATCTGTCTCCTGTTTATACACAAGTAATGCGTGTTTCAGGGTTATGAGGACAAAAGCAGTCAAGGGCACGTCATCTTCAGCGTGTCCAACTCCACCCTGAGAATACAAATATGAATATATATTTTAAATTATTATACAGAATAATGTATGATGGATGTTAATGGTTTTAATCTCTGCGCTGCTCGTACAGTACCTTCATTCCTCTGTCATAGAGAGGATTCGGGTCCACCCATGATCCATCAGCTTTCTGATTGGATATCAGATAGGATATGGCTTCCTGAATGTGGGGTTCTTGAACGTTAATTATGTGCCGCGATCTTGTCAGTTCCTTGGCAATGAACGCGGTCAACCTAGAGGGATAATTAGAGACGGGTTTAAACACGCCATCATATGGCATGAAACAAATTGTAAAGGTGAGACCTTTTTCCACCTCAGTAATTACATCAAAAATGGAAAAAGAATAGAAAAAAAAAAAATCACCAAATACTGCTGGGTGTTTTCAGAAAAGCCCCGTATGATCCATCGTTCTTCTTGTACATAAGGACCCGGGTGTAACCTGTTATACGTATAAGCATGTATTTATTTGTCACATAGAGATTTATACAGTAATATTAAGAATCAAACTGGTCTAAATTGGAAATGTACGACTGAATATACCATTTCTTCACATTTTCACATCACATTTTTCATACTCAAAAATAAAAGATCACTAAGAAGGTAGTAACAAAATACAAGGAGTTTTTTATCATTTTATTTTAGTCATCATTTTAGAATTTTATTTTAAAATAATATTAAATATGAAAGTTTTAAATTTGTTGAAACAATAAATTATTAAATAATAAAAACGTATAATTATTTTTTTTAATTATTGATTTAAATGTTTGCCTCAATTTCTGTCTCCTCCAGCTTTTAAACAATATTAATTTATTTGAAAATACATTTAAAAAGATAATTAACTACATTAATTACTGTATGATAATAATGACATTAATAATAATACATTTTATTGTTAAAGTATGTAATAAAACACAATAATTAATTACTAGAAAGTTAGTTTAACATAAAATCCTTTAAAGGTACTGTATATATAAATATTTTAAACTATATTTTATTTTATTTTATTTTTGTAAAACATTTATAACCACACTAGACGGAATTGACTGTCAGTTTCATCAGTTAGTCTTTTTTTAAATAACTGCTTGGTTCATTTATTATTATTATTATTATTATTATTATTATTATTATTATTATTATTATTATTATTATTAATAGTAGTAGTAGTAGTAGTACAGTAGTAGTATTATTATTTTCATGGACTGGGCTCCTGCAGGATGCTACAACAAGCAACAAAAAAATTGTTTTTTTGTTTAGAAGCAGAAGGTTTCTAATTTCATTTCAGGTAGTTGTGAGCAAGTGAATTTACTGCAAGAATTAAAAACTGCCTGACGACAGATGTAATGTGTTAAATTATGCTATATATTTTTTGGAATCAGTACCAACTAAGGCGGCACGGTGGCAAAGTGGTTAGCGCTGACGCCTTTCTCCTCCAGGTTCTGGGTTCAATTCCAGGTTCCGGGTTCAAATGTACAGTAGCCTATGACAGCCAATCACCATCTCGAGGTCTGTGTGCATGTTCTCCCGTGCTTGGTGGGTTTCATCGCACAGTCCAATGACCGGCAGATTAGGTCAATTGGCGTTTTCCACTGCTCCATGGGAGCATACATGGAAATGCGGGACGCTATAGATATTGTCTTTTACACTGACACTGTAACATCATCGTGAGCAGCTCTTATGATTGCCTGAACTGTTCCACTGGTAGGCAGATATCAGACACTCACCCGCTTGGATCATTGTTTGAGCCTCCTCCCGGCGCTCATCTTTCAGGGAGAACCACTGATTGGTGGCATACAAATATGTCATGGCATGAATGGCGGGAGACATCCTCATCATGGTCTGTTCTGCACAGCCGGTAGGCAGCTTGATCAACTTGTTCACTCCATCAAGGTTTAGACAGTTATCAACAGCTTCTCCCATCACACCACCTAGAAACAGAACACACACACATTCACATTTTTAATATATCGTCTATTTTTGCACATTTGTCACACCTACATGATAGAGGTGAGCAAATAAATGTAAATATTACTCAAAGATAACCTGAATAATTACAAAATGCAGTTTTAAATGATGACTTTATTTATTTAGTATGGAGGGAAAAAAAGCTTTCCAAACCTACCGGGCCATATGTGGAAAAAGTAATTGCCTCCTAAACTTATTAACTGGTTGTGCGACAACAACTGCAATCAAGTGTTTGTGAAAACCAATAGGTGGAGGAATTTTGGCCCACTCTTCTTTGCGCAATCATTCAACCACATTGGAAGGTTTTTGACCATAAACAGGAAAACAAGATACTGTAAGGATAGCAATCGGATTTAAGTCTGGAGGCCACTCCAAAACGTTCATTTAGTTCTTTTTCCAGTATTTTTTTCATTCAGAGGTGGACTTGCTGGTGTGTTTCAGATCATTGTCCTGCTGCATAAGCCATGTGTGCTTGAGCTTAAGGTTACAAATTGATGGCCTTCAGGATCTTTTGGTAGAGCACAGAATTCATGGTTGCATCAATTATGGTAAGTCGTCCAAGTCCTGAAGCTACAAAGCCCCAGACCTAGACACTACCGCCACCACCACCACCACCACCACCACCACCACCATGATTGACTGTTGGTATGATCTTCTTTTTATGTAACACTAAATTAGTTTCACTCCAGATGTAACGGAACTCGTACATTGGCTCAAAAGTCTTGGGGATAATCAAGATGTTTTCGGCAAATTTTCGGCAAAGCCTTTGTGTTGTTTTTGGCCAGCAGTGGCTTTCACCTTGGATCTCTCCCATGGATGCCATTTCTGCTCAATCTCTTTCTTATTGTTGAATCATGGACATTAACTTTAAAGGAGGCCTACAGTTATTTAGATATTGTTCTGGGTTCTTCTATGAGCTCCTGGCTGAATCATTGTTGTGTCCTTGGAATACTTCTTGGGAAGATTATATAGATTATATAATGACTCTCACCATGGTTCGCTGGAGTTTCAAAATCTTAGAAATCGCCTCTCTACACTGATACATGTCAATTACTTTGTTTCTCATCTATTTCTTTAGATTGGGGCATGTTGTGAGAACTTGTATCATGCTTCACTTTGTCAGACAGGTTTTATTTAAATGAGTTCTTGATTCAACAGGTCTGGCAGTAATCAGGCCTGGGTGTGACAAGTGAAATTTAACTCAGTTTTCCGAAAATTGTTGCTAATCAAAGAACATTCATGATTTAGCATGGGTGGGAGGGGGGTGGGGGGGCATTAAAAAAAAAAAAAAAAAAAATATATATATATATATATATATATATAGGACTAGGTAGGTTTGGGCTTTTTCCCCTTAAAAAATAAAATCAACATTTAAAAACTGCAACTGGTTATTTTTGTGTAATATAAAATGTTTTTGATGATTTCAAGGAATCAGGAAGCAGCAAAGACTTTAATGGCACTGTGTGTACTATTCCTATACTAAGCAGCAATTTACCCCTCTGTCTGCATTTCTTTTAATTCATGATGTTACCTTTAAAACTCATGCGTGTGATTGATTCCTGACCGGGGACTGCGTCCTCAGGCGCGTGAATGTCAAATTCAATTTTTTTCTCATCTGCAATCAACAAAAGATTCATTAACACATCCTTTATATAACTCAGTGCAGAAGTATATCACTGTTGTGCAGTATTTCTGTCTTACTCTTTGCGTCAATGTTATATTCCATGTCTAGATGGACTAACTCCCCCTCTCCCTGTAAACAGAAATCAAAAGCAGCATTAACTCCTGAAGTCCTGAAGATGAAATGTGTACCTGAAGCTTGTTTATTAGATCAGTAGAGTGTAACGTTTGTCAGACATGACAGTACAGTACCATCACTTTGAGCTGTTTTTGTATCTTATCATGGATCTTGTGGGAGACATAAGCCTCAATGGTTATAGGGATGTTCCCGATGATCAGAGGCACCACGGAGAAATTCACGGCCGTGGCAGACTGAGGCTCCACTGTCACCTGCTGCACCACATCTCCTGTACCTGCGCTGCACAAACCCGCCACCTTCTCCAGCTTCACTGTCACCTGAGACAAAGTGACGGCTGACAGGTGAGTGATTAAATACTGTATATGCTCACAGAACTGCAGTACGACTGAATAGGCCTTTTCTTCACATTTTCACATCACATTTCTCATAAAAAAAAAAAAAAAAAAACAGCACTAAGAAGGTAGTAACAAAATACAAGGAGCTTTTTATCATTTTATTGTAATCATCATTTTAGAATTTTATTTTAAAATAATCTTAAATATGAAAGTATAAAAATTGTTTAAACCATAAATAATAAAAAAAAGTATAATTACTTTATTTTTCAATTATTGATTTAAACGTTCGCCTCAATATCTGTCTCCTCCAGCTTTATATAAATTTATTTGAAAAAACATTTAAAAAGATAATTAACTACATTAATTACTTAGTGTGACTTATTAATTAAAAAGGAAAGTTTGTCCTTTAAACGTATATATATATATGAATTTTAGAATGAATCAAATATGTAATTATGCTTAACATTTGTAATTATTAAAAATATTAAATAAAAAGGGGTCATTTAAAAACCTTATTTTGTAAATTGTGAAAATGAGTCCAATGAAATATTATTGTATAATAATAAATTCACTATTAATTATATTTTGACACATTAAACAGCAGACTGAATCTCTGAATCTCTACACGTCTCATATCCTCTTCTGCTCGAGGGTGAACGTTACCTGTAGCTTCTGTTGCTGGTAGTTGAACACAACGGCTTTCACCTCGAGCTGCTCGTTCCTTTTCACTGAATATGGAAGTTTAACGGATATGAAAAAGTCCTGGAAGACCTTCAGCGGCTGTGGGTCTGCTATGC
This sequence comes from Clarias macrocephalus, assembly GCA_011419295.1. NCBI lineage: Eukaryota > Metazoa > Chordata > Actinopteri > Siluriformes > Clariidae > Clarias > Clarias macrocephalus. Next base: position 20,684 of record JAAGKR010006012.1, read on the forward strand.
AAAATCCTGAGGGGTTGTAATTGCAGCAGGAATGAGTTTATTTCAGTGTAAATGTAACGGTTATAACTTTGGGAAAATCGTTGCAGTTTACCTTTTGTTGGAGAAATCGACACAGCTTGGACCTCCCAGGTAGTTATGGAGTCAGGAACAGCTTCAATTTTCCTGAAAATTTCAAAAACATACTCGTATTGTTTTGCTGATGATTCTAGTAAGGAGAAATGTACTTAGTCTAGGATTTTTCCCCCATGGGAAAAAAACACAACAACGTTTCGCAAAAACACAAAAACACTTCACAATTAAAAAAATAAAATAAATTCTTGTAACACAAAAAGCATTTCACAAAACACAGCCTGGCACTGTCCAATCAAAAACAAGAAAAAAACAAGAATTACCTATTCTGTAATGTTGCAACTTTGTTGTGTATTATGAAATGAGTTTGTGTTTTGGAAATATTTTTGTGTGTTTTGTGAAACGTTTTTGCATTTGTTCTTATTTTATTATTATTATTATTTTTTATGTTTTTGTGTTTTGTAATTTTTGGATTTTTTATGTTTTTTTTTATTTATTATTTGTTTTTTTTTGTTGTTTTTATGTTTTGTAAAATGTAAAATTTTTTTATGAATGTTTTTTGTGTTTTTGTGTTTTGTGAAATGTTTTTGTGTTACATCTTTTTTTTTTTAATGTGTGTGTATATGTGTTTTGTGAAATGTGGTTGTGTTTCAGAATATGTTTTTTGTATTTTGTGAAATTGTATTTTTTTTTACTTCAGGGTCACTGTATATACAGTACAAAATCAGGATGAATTATTCTACAAACATAGAAAGCCCTCATTTTTGGCTCTGATTTGAGAGGTACCTGGCGGTGCCCGAGGCATCTGCATCTAAAATATGCCACATCCATGACTGAGGAAAGACACTGCGCAGGTAAGCAGGCACTTCGTCGATCTCATTGTCTGCTATTCCACTGCTTAATGCTTCATGAAAAGAAGAAGAGGGAAAGAAACCCATGTGTCCTTCAATATCTCTGTTACACAAAACCATTTGAAAAGGGCATCAGAGGATATCTTCAATTCAATTCAATTCAATTCAATTCAATTCAACTCAATTTTATTTAAATAGTGTTTTTAACAATATCATTGTCGCAAAACTGATTTCCAGAATCAAAAGAAAATAGGGCAAATGAGTGTGAAATTTAATAATAATAATAATAATAATAATAATAATAATAATAATAATATAACAGCAAAAATAAAATGTTTGGAATTGATTTGATAAATTAATTTTAAATTTCAAACAAATTGTTTATCGTTTTTTGACTAATGGACCTGTACTGACTGATGTCTGGGCTAAATGCTATATTAGTGTATGTTTTGCTGATAATATTCCATATTGTTTCAAATACCCTTTACAGTATACCACAACTTTTCAATCCCCAGTTCTGATTAGTCAGAAGAAGTTTATTTTCTGTATCTGATAAATTCAAGCTGTTTATTGTCAATGCTAATTTTTATCATGTGTGCAAAACTAAATACCTTTTTAATACTGTCGTTTACTTTATTTGAATTTTATGACAATTGTTAAAAATTGCTGATGCAAAAATATATATAAAATTATACTTCTTCCTAAGACGCTTCTCATTCTGTTCATAATGTCCTTCTTCCTTTTAGCCGTTGCAGCGTCGCAGCACTTTTTGAAAGCTTCCTGGCAGCTCGCTGGCTGATGCGTTATGTGTCTCAGCCTGTCACCACACGACTGTAACGTCATTGCTCTCTTCCGTCCGTCCTGACAGCATTTCCTGTCTCGATTCTTGTAACTGTT
>JAAGKR010006012.1:27500-46354 GCA_011419295.1 Clarias macrocephalus
ATCAGCAGTATACTAACATAATAACAAACATTTCTCTGAAGCGGCTCAGGGGGGTGAAGACTTTTGCACAGTACTGTAATATACTGTGGTATTCCTGTACATAAAAGCTTAGGGTTAGGGGCCTGTTTATTCAGAACTGTGGTCACCAATAAATTCTGTAGTATTAATATCCTTAGATATAATGTTACCATTATTATTATTATTATTATTATTATTATTATTATTATTATTATTATTATTATTATTATTATTATTATTATTTGTAGTAGTACTATTACATTTGTTACAATGATAGATGTTATCCATCCATCCTTGTGTACAAGACTTAAGTTAATTCTTTATTTGTCACATATACATTACTGAACAGTAAAATTCTTAAATTCTTTCTTCACATATCCCAGCATAACTGGGATCAGCAACCCTTGGAGCAGACAGGGTTAAGGTCCTTGGGCCTTCCGATCAGTAACTCTGAGCTCCCACTCTCTATGTATTTTTTGCCTGTATTATATCTCATTATCTTGCTTGCCCTACAGTAGCACTTCTCTTTGATGGCCTGTACGGTACTGTACAGTAGCTCGGTTTTAAACACACACCAGAATAGAGAACATGCCCTCAGGAGTGAAATACTTCTTCGTCCTTGACAAATCGATGACATATGGAGAGGTCACAATCTTCAGCGATGAGCTCTCTGCTTCCTCTACATCTCCACCTGCATATGTCAGACACACACACACACACACACACACACACACACACACACACACACACACACACACACACACACACACACACACACACACACACACACACACAGAAGCAAGATTTAAACATCAGATCCTCATCTAGGATTAATCCTCTCACTGTGTGAGACTCACTTGCTGTTTCCAGGACAGTAGCAGCGATGTACAGGTACATGTCTGTGAGGTGCTCTAGGTTCTGACTGGCTGCTGCAAACCGTAACTCATTGATCTGGACTATGACGTCTGCACGGCCACCCTCGACCTAAATGACAAGGACATATAGTGTGGAATTATTAGTGGAGCCACCTCCTGATGTGCTAGCTGAAGTCAAGTGTAGACACTGTCATTAAATGTTTATTATTAATAAACACAAACACAAAACAACAGCAAAAAAAATGTTAATTTAGGGGAAATTTACCTTAAAACATAACTTATAACATGTTAAAACATACAAGCTTTAGGTATGATTAAAACAACAACAACAACATAATAATAATAATAATAATAATAATAATAATAATAATAATAATAATAGTAGTATGCCTTGTTAATATTCACCTTGGTATAGATGTGTGAATAGAATTGTATGGAAATGTGCATTAAAATTACAATATTATCTATTATTATTATTATTATTATTAATAGTAGTAGTAGTATATGCATAGTTAAATGACATATTTTTACTTTTTTCTAATAAAAAAAAAAGTCAGTTCTGCTAAATTGGTACATTTAGTGAGCATTAATCCTAATGCTGGTATATGGTTAGTTAACTTTATGTGTGTAATAAATGTAGTAAAGTGCCAAGGGTGTTCAAATCAAACCAGGCCTTTATGAACGAAGCCATAAAATTAATTCATTTACAGAAGATTTCAAGCGTAGTAGACAAGTGATGAGACTCTTGGCCGCAGTAAAATATCTGAATAGGGTAAGAAGAGCGTCTGTCTTTGAATGATGATCCTGGCCGGTGGCTCTACTGCAGTTGTTCTCTTTTTCCATTAAAGGAATTCCTGGGAGGTCAGTGTTTTAGATTTGAAGCCAGCAGTCTGATCATGGCTCCGGCCTTAAAAAACGTTCTACTTTGATGGTGTCCAAGCACTAGTGAAACACTGTTATAAGTGCATTAGTGTAGCAGGGGATTATATAGAGAAATAAAGTGAGTTTTTGCTCTCATAATTGTGTTCTGTTATTCTGCACTATCAAAAGTCCCAGTTTAACTTGAACACACCTTGTAAAATTAGCTTCATTCATGGAAAATTACTGTACTTACTGCAATCTGTTTTTCTATGCCAGGAAGATAAGTATTTTTTCCTGTACTGTCAATCAGTCCAAATCTCACATATGCTTTCCCATTAACACCCTTCCCATAGGTGTATCTGAGAACATCAGGCACCAGCATTGAGAAAACAGGACACAATGAAAGAATCATTTTTTATAAGCACAGGATGCAACATACAATACCTGGCTGAGATGCTGAAGGAAAAATCATCTTTGACCATGGAGATGTAATGTTCAACAGCCTCGATCTTTACCTCAAACAAGGGCAGAACTGTAAACAATGTTAGAATATATTATAATTAGGGAAATAAATTAGGATAGATAGATAGATAGATAGATATAATTTTTTAAAAAGTTTTAGTTTTTATCATATAATCAGGTAAAATGAATTCATGTAGTTTTTAGACCATTTCTATGATTTACAGTATATGTTTTTGTTTTCAAGTCTTTTTTTTTTTTTGCTTTTTAATATGTTTACTTCAATTTACAAACAGTCCAAAGTAAAAAGTATATCTTCAGCACTAGGTAAAAAAGGGATTTTCAGAAAAAAAGGGATCATAATACACCATTTTACTTACACTTATTGCTTCTTATCTTACGATCCATGCTTAATTTTCTTTAAATATGAATACACACACACACACACACACACATACACACACACACACACACACACACACACACACACACACACACAATAATAATAATAATAATAATAATAATAATAATAATAATAATAATAATAATAATTATTATTATTATTATTATTATTATTATTATTATATATTTATTCAGATACAATTTTATGCCCTTTTACCTTTTTTGAATTCAAATCTTTCAGTCATCTTAACTGTCATTCGGATGAAAAGACATCAATCTTTAAAGGTTTATTCTTCTAAAATGCAAAATTGTTAAGATATTGCAACATGAAAATTATATGGTTACGGACACTACATTTTTAAAAAAATGGCCATACAGCGTTATATTGTCATACAGCGTTATACTATAAAGGCTTCAAACAATAATAATTCTAAATGCAAATTCATTATATTTATTTATGGTAATTGTTTCTCATATTAAATCATTCTGTGCATAATTAAGTTTTTTTTTCTCAAAAAAAAATAGTGTCTGTAACCATATAATTTTCATGTTGCAATATCTTAACAGTTTTGCACTTTAGAAGAATAAACCTTTAAAGATTGAACAGCTGAAGTTGGCACTTCCATGTTGCATAAACTTCAGAAGTAGCTTCTTTGGCAGACACATTTTCCGTATTATATGTATAACATAAACAAATTAATTAAATCAGCACCAATACTGTGTTTTGGCCGATATGCACTGCATGTATTTTTACCGTACATTCATAGGACTTTTTTTTTTTTTTTTTTGTAATCCTGGTCACCAGTTTCTTGTTGCATAATATTTTGGCTGGGTTTCCAGCAGCGCTGGAGCCGTAAACAGCTTTCACACAGACTTTACGAAACCAAACCATAAGGCTCCCATTTCCACTTTTGATTTTCAACAGCCTTCAAAAAAGGCATGGATTTTAAAAAGCAATAAAAACATTTAGCAATCTGGGAATTTCGCTCACTACCATCAGGCATCTAGAAACAAAATCCAGAGAATATTGTCAGTGTGCCACGTTCTTAACACTTACCATATTCTCGTACCTCAAACTCCATCGAAGTTTTAGACTTCGGAAAGTTATCAAACGACGCTGTGATTTTCCAGTGACCCTCCCTAAAAAAAAAAAAAAAAGGAACAAACAGAACCATATATCTAATAAAACAAATAAATCTGTTCCACACAGTCAGATAACGTACTGACCCAGATAATTCTGTCTTTACAAAAAAAATCACATTATCACAATCATGAACTGGTGACAAGATCAGGGGCAGTGAAGGGTTAACATTGGGGACCAAAGTCCAGCCTGTTTATTTTGGTGGTGTAGTGGTTAGCACTGATTGGCACCCTGTCCAGGGTGTCCCTGCCATGTGCCCTAAGTCTCCTGGGATAGGCTCCAGGCCCCCCCGCAACCCTGAATACAGGATTAAGCGGCATAGATGATGAGTGAGTGAGTGAGTGAGTGAGTGAGTGAGTGAGGACAGCCAATGCTGAAAGTTTAAGGTGTAGATTTGACCTTCAAATTCTCCAGATCTCAGTGGGATGAGCTGGTTAGCCCAAGGATGCATATTTATATATTTTTTATATATAATTTCTTTAACAAAACTATTGCATTATAGACTGTTTGCCTTTTTTGTTTGTTGACCTGACTGTATACAGTATATACAGTACACTGACTGTACTGTATATAGACAGTGCAGTTTAAACATTGATCTCCTTGTTGACTAGTGGCATGGTGTGTCCGCTCAACGTGTGTGTTTTTTCTGTCACTGTTATAGCCAGATATCTTTCAAAGGTAATCTTTAACTTACAATCCCACGTCTGGAATAGTGAAAGTCTTCTGCAGGATTTGGTTCGAAGGCAGAACGTGGCTGTAGACCAGCATGTCTTTGGAGTTCTATAAAGAATTTACACTCAGCTTATGTTTCATTCTTATTACCCAGAGTGCACATGAAAATACATGACACGATACTTACAAAAATCTGGAAATTGATTAGTTCGTTTACGGGGCGCAAGTAATTATCTAGAGTGAAGATTCGATATTTCACTGGAACGAACGAACAAACAAACAAACAAACAAACAAACAAACAGTGATTAATAAAGTGGGCTGTTGTGCAAATTCCTGTTTCCATAATCATCTCTGATTTCTCACCATGTTCTCCTGGGTTGTAGATCGTCTTATCCGTTTGGATGAAAATATAACCCTTCCTGGTTGACACACTGACATGGACCATTTTCCTTTCGCCAAACACATCACTGCTCTCAGCAACAAGAAGGACATGTGGGTCTTTGTTGCTTTTGAGTGTGGCAAAGCTTTCAGGATCGATCTGAAAAGGGAAAATCTTATTTAGTTATGTACTTTATATTAGGGAATATAAGGATTAAACCACAGAGAGATGAGCATTAAACTAAATGATATATTACATCAGCACATCCATGTTGTGTAAGAACAAATACAGTACGCATGATAAATGGACAACTAACAGGTGGGGGGATGAGAGCATTAATCAGAGAAGCAGCCAAGAGGAACGTCTAGAGGAGCTTGCAGAGATCCACAGCTCAGATGGGAGAATCTGTCCTATTAGTCGTGCATGTACAGTATTGCGTTTTGCATATACGCCAAAAAAGTAACATTTTGGTCTCATCTGATCAGAGCACCTTCTTCCACATGGCTTGCTGCAAACTGCAAATAGGACTTCTTTCAACAATGTCTTTCTTCTTGCCACTTATTTAATGAGGGCAGGTTCATGGAGTGCAAAACTAATACTTGTCCTATTAGGTGGACGGCCATGTCTTGGCACAGTAGGTTTGCGGTCGTGCCATATTCGTTCCATTTAAACTTCTCCAAAACTTTATTCCTGACCTGTCTGGTGTGCTCCTTGGTCTTCATAAGGCTGTATGTTCGCTAATGTTCTCTAACAATCCTCTGAGGACTTCACAGAACGGGTGTATTCATACTGAGATTAAATTAAAACACAGGTGGACTCTATTGACCAATTAGGTTACATCTGAAGGCGATTGGTTCCACTGGATTTTAGTGAGGGGTATCAGAGTAAAGGGGACTGAATACAAATAGACGTCACACTTTATTTGTAAAACAAATCGAAAGCCATTTCTCATTTTCCCTTCCGTTTCACAATTATGTGCACTTTGTGTTGATCTATATACACACACATACACTCACTCACTCACTCACTCACTCACTCACTCATCGTCTATACCACTTTATTCTGTATTCAGGGTCACGGGGGGCCTGGAACCTATCCCAGGAGACTTAGGGCATGAGGCGGGGTACATCCTGGACATGGTGCCAATTCTTCGCAGGGCACACACACACAAACACCAACGCCAATTAGCCTAATCTGCATGTCTTCGGACTGTGGGAGGGAAACGGAGAACCCGGAGGGAACCCACCTAGCAGCATACAACCTCCATGCACCTCCATGCACACAGAGAGGGAAATCGACCCGAACCCTGGAGGTGCAAGGCGACAGTGCTAACCACTACACTTATCACATAAAATCCCAATAATCCTAATAATTCAACAGTGCTGGATGGAAATACTGTATATCTACTGTATATTATATGCAATATGTTTGTAGACCATCATTCAAGACCATGCAAAACAATTAAGCAACAATTATGTGGACTTGCCTGAAGTGTCACCACGGCTTGATATTGATTATCTTCATTCAAGTTTACAGTTTTTGATTCAGATACATTTTTCACTCCTTGAGACTCTTTGAAAAACAGAGTTACACTGGTACTTTCAGTGGCGCCATGCAGCTGCACGCTCACTGTCTCCTCCACCCCCAAGTGAACGATGTTCGGGGCAGTGACGAGACATCTGGTGCACAAAAAGTCAAGCTGCGACATTATTCTCATGCAAAGCTCCAATTTTTATTTAATGATGATGAGGATGTGCATTGCTGTGATTAAAAAAAAAGAAAAAGAAAGAAAAAGATAAAGTACTTACGTTGGTTTCTCTGCCTCCACTGCAATATGAAGAAAAGCCACAAAAACAAGAAGAAAGATCATTTCTGCTGTGCAAAGTTATGCTCTTTCAGTCGTACACCATCCAGATAATCCTTCCGGAGGAGAGAGATCTTTTAGGAACTCTCCACTGCTTCGAACAAACACGCATTTATTAACCATGCACCTTTTTTTTCTCTTTTTGGAATGAAATCACATGACTTCCCAGAATCTTTCCTGGGTTTTGGCCAGGGAATGCTATTATTGGGACATAAAAAAACACCCATTGAGCAATAGGTTATGGGAAATGTGGTTGGATTGATTTGTTGATTTGGGAAGTAAGTTAGTCCAACTTATTTATTAAAATATTTATTTATTTATTTATTTATTTATTTATTATTATGGGCAGCTAATAGGTCTAAACATATAAGGGATGCTTCCCATTTACTATTTGTCTGTTAATCTACTGTACCTCAGTGGCTATAAAACAAGTGTGAAATTATTGGGGTTTGGCCTAGAAGTTGGGTAAAGACAAGGATTTGATTAGCAAAACATAAAAACAAAAGTTTTGTCTGTACATTGGTCAGAACCTGCTCTTTCAATGATATCGTTACGTTTCATACATTGTAGGACGCGAAACCAGTCTCATGGAAAAATGTCTGTATGTCTGCATGTCTGTCCTGCCAGATTTTGTCACAGCATCACGCAAAATTGACTGGACAGAATTTACTGAAAGTTTGGCAGTTGTTAGATATTTGCCTAAAGTTAAATCTGCACAAAAAATGAAATCAAAATGTTGAGTAGAGAGGGCGAAGAAGGGAAGTCACAGCATCTAGTGCTTTTGAGCCAATCAATGCAATAGTTTACCGTATATAGACCAAGTATGCAGAAGACACAGATACGACGTTAATGCACCTACAAGCCGTCAAACTCCACACGAAACACAAATGAAAGTGCAACACAGCACGGCTTACTCTAAAAAAGAGGCACATAGACTATGAAAACTGAACATTCAAAGACAAATGGACAGATCAGTATATGTTTAGTACTGTGCAAAAAACTTAAAAAAACAACAAAAAAAACCTTCATTTCATCTTCATGTTTTGCTTCCAAACAGACAGATTTTCTTGTATTTTAATGTAGTCTTGAGGAACAGCTCTCCAGGCTTCCTGAAGGACTTTTTTGTCTCTCGTTTTCAGTCCAGTCCCCGTCCTAAGCAGTTTCAGAGAAATGTTTTGGTTTGTTAAACCACACAGTGACCTACTGTATGAATCTAACAACTTCAAACATAAACAGCATCTAACTTAAGGCATGACCCAGTGAGAAACCGGTGCAGATGATGACAGATGATCAAGAGGTGATTAATATACTGCTGATGCTGAACGCTGAAGGGTTGGAACATAACGAGAGGAGAAATGAGGCTGCTGCTGATTTTTAAATTGTGTCTTTAGGCGCTTTGCTGTGAAACATTGGTTCCTATTTCTTTAACGTAATCTGCAGGATCATGTGAGAATTTGCAGAATTAAACTTTTGGAAAAAAAAAAGAAAAACTTTCATATTAATTTCCTATTAATGCTCCTGATTAAAATTTTTTTTTTTACATAACAGTTTATTACTGTACATCTATTCCACATTACTTGTGCTGTATTATGTGCAATCATAATATCTGAAAAAAGAATGGTCTTGATAGAAGGCACCAGAACACCTTACACAGTGTAATAGCTATGCATTCTTCAATTTTCACCAGATTCACACTGTGCATTTGGAACACAATGGATTAATTTTATTCCATCACACTCTAGAGCTGAGGTCTAAGCCTCTCTCGGCCATATTATATTATTCTATAGTGTGTGGTACCCTACTGCACCGTGTCAGGATTAGGATGATTAGGAATTAGAAAGATCAAAGAAAAGGTGTAACATTTGAACTGTACTACATATAGTCTCTTAATGTATCACGTGGTCAGTTTGAAGTGCGGCAGGATAAAACTTAGTGCACTCCAATATTATTCTTGAGCACCTGATCTGATAGTATTAAAATTTCCCCTCCCCAAACAAACAAACAAACAAACAAACAAACAAACAAACAAACAAACAAACAAACAGTGACAAGGGGTGATATTTTATGTGTTTGGGGGCAAAAAATAGAATAATCTTTGATTTTCACCAAATTCACCCTGTCTGATAAGGCATAATAATTTCCATCAATAATTTCCATAATTATGTTGCCTTGTACAGGTTTGATTCCGGGCCAGGTTTGATTCCCGCCTCTGTGTGCATGGAGTTTGCATATTGTCCTCATGCTTGGTGGGTTTCCTCCGGGTACATACAGTGTATGTTTGTGTGCTCTACGCTGGATTGGCCCCCTGTCTAGGGTGTAACCTAGGGTCTTGTGCCCTAAGTCTCCTGGGATGGGCGTTAGACGACCCTGTATACTGAATTAAGCGATATGGACGATGAGTGAAAGAATTTCCACAATAATAAAGCAATTATTTCCATCATATTTTTATATGACTTCATAGTACTGTATGATACTTTGCCGTAACATACTATATTTACATCTTAGTCTAGGAGTGTGTTTGGATAAAACTATGAGCACTCTCAAGTTACTCTCGGCAGCCTCAACATCTGGTGAAGATCTGAGAGTGTCGGATTTTGGACCCATAAAAGTAGTAAGGGGTTAGTCTTTGTCTTTTGGGGACAAAAAAAAAAAAAAGGCATGTTCTTGGATTTTCCCCAAATTCGCACTGTGCATGTGAAAATTCAATTCAAAGACAGTACTGTACTTAGCTCCATCATCTCAAGCTCCAGAAGAGCGATCTGAGGCTTACGGTAAAGCTTGGAAGTGAAGTAGAGGGTTATAGTGACTTTTGATGTAAAGGTTAGTCAAACTGCCAGATTCATGACCTTCATGACTTTCAATTAGAAGTAAATCAGGGTTTTAGGGTGCTGCCATGCGTCACACTGAAACACTACCTATAGAGCCTGAAAGCCTCGTTCACCTAATCTGGCCCATGCCTTTACACACATCATTTGTAATACTATATTTCGGGCCTATGTAGTTAAATGATCAATAGGGAAGGAAACAATGGAGAAATGGATTTAGAAGCTGAATGATGGGAGTGGAACGCCCTAGTTATGGAGTGTGACACACTGCCACTAAGTTCATTCCTGTGTTATTCTTCACAATACAGCACTCCCAGACACAACAAATCTGGTGAAGATCTGACAATACTGTATGTTTTGTGATTTTCACCAGATACACATGAGACGAACACATTAGTTACATTTTATTCCATTACACATAGAGCTGAGGTCTAAGCCCCTTGCAGTCATACTTTATTATTCTTTAGCATGTGGTACTGTACTGCGTTATACTTTATATTGACATGTTACATTATGATTTGTCTTAGCATCAGGAGTTAGAAATGTTAAAGCAAAGACAACTTGATGAGAGAGATGAGATATTTCCATATTATACTGTACTATGTTGCGCTACTGTTATCATAGACTATATCCTTTTTTCATTTGTGAGTGTCACACGATGAAACTAAGCGCACTTTTATGGTAGTATTGACCACTTTAAGGTACAGGCCAAATTTAGTGAAGATCTGAGGGTGTCAAAACTTTCACCCAAAAAATTTGTGTTATTGTAGGGGATAAGTTGCATATTCTCTGATTTTCCCCAAATTCCCTTTGTGCATTAGGAAGTTTAATTAAAACATAGTGGTGTAATTATATCCATTATCTCAAGCTCCAGTGAAGTTAAGGGTTATAGTGACTTTTGGTGCAAAAGTAAGTCTAACTGTCAGGTTCATAAAATCCACAACTTTAGCTAGAAGTGAATCAGGGTTTTCGGGTTCTGAGATTATAGAGACTGAAGGTTTTTTTTCCACCTAAGCTGACTATACGCATCATTTGTAATATTTTGGCTCAATGCAGTTAAATGATCAGTAGATGATCTTATGAATCGATGAGAGTGAGACGCAGTGTGACAGGCTGTATTATTCTTGACCACAATATTGCATAAAGGAAATTTGATCTGATTGAAGATCTGACTGTGTCAGACTTTTTACCCCAAAACATAGTAAGGGTGTTGTGTGTTTTGGGGGAAAAAATGCATCATATTCTCAGATTTTCATTAAATTCACAGTGTGTGTGTGCAAAAATTTATGACAAACCCAGTAATGCATTTAGTTTTAGCCCATCACACTCCAAAGCTGAAATCGAATCCATTCATTTCTATACTGTATTGTACTACAGGCTGGGTGAAAATTAACTAGGCAATATTAAATGGCATGTTAAAGTTGCAGCATCACTGGAACACTACCCCATGGTGCACCACCCACTTTTGCTCTTACTGTGCGTGCGTGGGTTAGACCAGCATTTTCCAGGATGTTGGCCGAGATGACACGGACCTCATGAGCGGCCTCCAAGAAGTCCAGATCTCAGTGTTGGAAATATGGACTTCATTACCAATTTAAACATTTTAATGGTATCATAGCCACCCTGTATAATATTCCGTAGTTCAGTTATGGAGACTTTTCTGTATTTTCATTTTGAAGTGTGATCGTATAAAACTAAATGCGTGACACAGTAGCGCACAGGGTGAATTTGGTAAGGATCTGAGGTTGTCAATATTTTCACCCTAAAAAGTGCTAAGGGATTAGCCGTTGTGTTTTTGGGGCAAAAATTGCACAACCTCTGATTTTCACCAAATTCACAGAATGTGTTATTAATAACGTAATTCAAACAGTACTGTGCTTATGTCCTTTCTGTCAAGCTCCAGAGCTGAAAGCGGAACCTCTTATTTCATACTACTGTACTGTACGTTACACCGTATAGTACAATTCTGTACTGTATCTCAGTGTAGGAGTGTGCACTCCCTAGTTAGTCTTAGCAACCTGAGCATACTGTACAGGGTGAATTTGATGGAGAACTGAGAGTGTAGAATTTTTAACCCATAAAAGTGCTACTGTACTGTAATATTCAGTATATACAGCACTTCATCTCAGTGTAGGGTTTAGACCCCTTAACACTTTTATAGGTCAAAAAGTCGTCATTCTCAGATCTCCACCAAATTCACCTTGTTTGATAAGTCTGCCGGAAGACTTACCCGGGAGTGCGCTTAATTTGTTTTATCCAAATACACTCCTACACTAAAATTGGCAACCTCAGAGCCTGTGTTTTTTGGGACAAAAGAAAAAAAAGAATTTTGCATGTTCTACCAAATTCACACTGTGCATTAGGAAGTTTAATTCAAACACAGTACTGTACTGTACTTAGCTCCACCATCTCAAGCTCCACAGCAGAGATCTGTGACATTTGGCAAGACGTGGAAGTTAAGAGTTATAGTGACTCTTGCGGCAAAAGCAATTTTAACTGCAGTTGGAAATAAATCAGGGTTTTAGGGTGCTGCCATAATTCACACCAAAACACTACCTACCCACAAAGACTGAAAGAGTTTTTCACCTAAGCTGGATCACATCATTTGTAATACTTTGGCACGATTTAGTTAAACGATCAATAGAAAAGGAAACGATGGAGTAATGGATTTAGAAGCTGAATGATGGGAGTGTGACAGGACGGAACTAAGTGCATTCCTGTGTTGGTCTCAACCACACAACTGAACACAGGAAATCCGGATGAAAAAAAAATTTTTTTTTTACTCAAAATGTAGTATTTTTTGGTTTTGTTTGTTATGGTGCAAAAAACAAAAAACAAAACAAAAAACATATTCATTAAATTCACAGTGTGTGCTATAAAAAATTCAACAGTGCATTTAGTTTCGTTCCATCACAGAGCTGAAATCTAAACCTCTTATACTGTACTAATAAAAATACTATACCGTACTTTATTTACTGTATATCCGTCAAACACCACCTATAGTGCCTGAAGGCCTTTTGTACCCAAGCTGACCCGTGCCTTTACGCACATCATTCATATTTTGGCCCAGCGTCTTTAAATGATAAATAAAGTAATGGATTTAGAAGCTGGGTGATGATGGGACTGGGATGCCAGATCGATAAACCTATTACAGGCGAGGCGTATATTACGAATGCTTTTATACCACTGTTACAGATTTTAATCAGTTTTTAAAAAGGAGTGCTTTCCTAGTTCAATATCAGTAGATCAATAGAATAAATGTATATTAATATTGCACGCTCCAAAGAGCTTCAAAACGAGTAAGTCCTTGTATTTAAGTGTGGAAAAAGAGTGATATCTGTGTATTATATCAAACAGCATCTGAAGTAAATACACCCGGGCAAAGTTACCGAAAAGAACACACTTTAATTTTTTTTGTTTTTTTTTATAGAACAAATACAGTGTTCGTAAATCATGAATACATACAGTACATCGTCATTTAGTAACACTGACCATTACCCCAAAAACATATCTAGGCAATTACGTATGTACATAGACAAAAGTCACTGATTCACTTGTTTGTGAACTGCATTCAGGAAGGTCATAAAAACCAGTTTTTATAAGGACAATAAAAATAATAATAAAAAAAAGAAAGCAAAAAGCAGAAAAGTTTTTCAAAAATATTCAAAACTATATGGACGAACAGATGATGAATTTGCATAGCATTCTTCCAAAAAAAAAAAAAAAAAAAGGAACAAGTGTATGCTAATTCTAACCAAGTGATGAGGTCATTTCCAGTAAGGTTATGTGATTTATGTGACCAGTGAGATCAAACTAAAATTACTGTATAATTATAAACATACAACATAAGATTGAGCAAGTTAACTACCGTAGGATTGCCACTGTTTACTTGCAAAGAAAACTGACCCGAACGGACAAAAAACAAACAAAAAACACCAAAAGAAGTCAGTTTGGCTCCGGCAATTTTATCCTCGTCGACTAAATCATTTTTCATCAGAACTGTAAAGAAGTAAATGTGCTAGAACACTGCAGTGCCGTTTATAGTCACTGGCAGGAAGCTGTAGATGGCTTGTGTGATACAGTAGTTGTGCAATTTGTAGACGTTCTGTATAGGTTCATGTTCTGGGAAATGGGATATTTACCGGCCCAGAGATGGAGGAAAATGAGGTCAGGTGGCAACCCTATTGTTAACCGAGATTCAAGATATTTTTCACTCAGTGCAGAACAATAAATAAATAGTTATAGAAATGAACATTTTCAGACATGTAACATATACAGTTGCTGATGTGATTGAATGTTCACTCATTCATACATTTCAGTACCAGGCATTTGTGCATTGGATCCAGTGTTAAGCATGAATTACAGAAGCTGATTTCTGAAATGCTACGGTATAACATCAGTCAAAGGCTACGCTCACATTACCAGCCTGAACGAATCAATCTGATGTTTTTTCAGACGTAGTCGTAGTTTAGATATGCATCTAATATGTGGTCTTGCAGCATGAAAGAGAATGCAACTTTTTGCAGTATGCGTAGGACGCTGACGTCATTTCATAACAGTGCTATGCAATAGCTACAAAAAAGCTGAAGCAAGGCGTCTGGCTTTCGTCCCTCTTCTAAACCTCAACAAATACAGCCGACTAACTGCTTGCCGTCCTCCAGAGCAAAACCTCGAACAAACATCTCAAACTCCATCCATTGTTTGAAACGAATGAGTGGAGACACAAATATGACATGTTTTAACCCACACGGCTGATGTGTTCTACCGCACCAGTTCAGAGGATGGACACGTCAAATGAAAGTCGCTTGTAATTATGTAATTAACGTGAACCGTCATGACGCGCAAATCCGATCTGACCAAAAATGTGAACATTGTGGCTGGTAATGTGCATGACCATTTGACCATTTGATGGAGCATTTACATTACCCATAATGCTCTCAGTCATATGGTGTAGGGACTGGCTAAAATAGATATGGCTATTAATACATACAGTAAGTGATAAGCATCCAAACAAAACATCGTCATAACTATTTAAATATAAATTATTACAAATTTGTCACTAATTAACACAATTTAGAAAATGTCCGTGGTATATGTGGACAAAAAAAATATTGGGATGTAATCTTGGAAATTAATTAATGTAAGGTTACACGCAGGGATGTTGGGCTGCATCACTCCATCCTGTCTTTGATTACTTTACTATAACAGAATACAGTGTCAAAATGTTTACAAACAAACAAACAAACAAAACAAACAAAAGATCAAACCATACAAGTACATAGTGTTACAGTGAATACGTCAGTGACCTGTGTGTGGAAAGGCTCCACGTAAACAAATTTGGATTGTGTCGAAATAATACACACTTTATTATTAAGCAAGTTGCTGCACTACTGTACATCCGACTGAATTTCCACACATGATCCCAGAACTCAAAAATCCAAATTATACAGTACCACTTGAGACTTGAAATACGACTGCATTAGCTTAAAATAAACTGATTCGCGAAAGCAAAATATACAAACGATTAAATAAGATCGCTCAGTGTATTTAGCAAGTAGAGGACTAGATTGCTAGCCCAGAACATGCTAGTTTCATATGCTTGTTAAAAGAAATAATGTAATAAACTAAGGTACACTAGCTATGTATCTGGAACATACAGTAGATGCGTCATGTTAGCATGTCAGCATTATCTGCTCTGTCGCGCATTAAGACAAGGCTGTAAATTAGCTTCTAAATAGGCTCAATCAGTTATAATGTTGTAATGATTTTGTTGTATGGTAACAAGTTTTCTCACTGACATGGAATGGTTACTTAGAATTCGACTGAGAACCAGCATTCGGGATGTACCCTCATTTACCAAGCTAATTAACAACATCCGTCTTAATGATTAAGACAATAATTGAATCAATACCAGCAACGACTGCAGACATCCAGGGACCAAGATTTAAAAAACAAACAAACAAACAAACAAACAAAAAAACACCGTACTAATAGTAAAATCAGTTTGCACGTCTTTCAAATTCTGTAATTCTGTTATGAATTTACATCACGATACATTTTTTTCTCACAGACAATGTGTGCTTGATAAATCAGCAAAAAAAAAAGAAGAAAAAACTATGAATGAAAAAATGAATGATTTTTCCCCGTAAAAATAAAAGTTGTGCATGAGTAATATGATGTGATAAAATAATGTGATAGAAAATGTGATAGCGAAACCATTTACAAATAATGAAAAACACTCTTTACAGAGCCAGAGCTCTTTAGCCAGATAGATGCTCAGAAAGCTTCTAGCACCTTTGAATGCAAAAAAAAAAAAAAAAAAAAAAACACAAGAGGAGAACACAGTGGTTCAAGCAGTAGCACACACAATAAGCGCCTTGTTTGGATAAAAACTGGCTTCAAGTCTTCCTTTTAAATTGTTAAACAGCAGAAATAAAAGTGCTTCCAGAATTATTTGTCTTGGGAGTAGCAAACTGCTGAAGAGAGCCAATATCCGAGTGCCAAGATCCATGGTCATCCCAATAGACTCGAGACAGTGCCACTTGACCTCAGCTAACCTCATCTCCAAGATTGTGCAACTCTTTTTTTTTTTCCCCCCATAACTCACTTCAAATCTCAAGTCTTGGTACTTAAATAAGAAGCACTTGCAAAACAGTTCTAATAAGCGTTCGTGAAATCTGGTCACACCTCCGAGCTGTCGTTACAGTCAGAGCCGGGCGTCATCATGGGCTCCGTGCTGCTGGAAACCTTTGGAGGTTTGCTGATCGCCTCCTTGTCTTTCTTCGAGCGCACCAACAAACACACGAGCACGAGGAGAATGACAGTCAAGACGAGACCAACCAGAATCCCTACAATCGTTATCACGTTATCGTCCTCTGTGTCGTGCGGCTTGGACTTTGTGGTAACGACCACGCTCTGGATGTTAACTTTGGGCCTGTGCTGGCTGCTGCGCTCCAGAGCCACGTGTAGGATGTTGGTTCCCCGCTCATTCTCCACTCCGATCTCATTCGCCAGAGTTTGAGCACCGCTAACAGATCTTCTGGAACGGGACGAGTGGTGTTGAGTAATATGGTGGCGCTCAACGCTCCTTTTCCCAATTCCTCGGTTGGCGTTGTCTCTGGAACGGACGGTGTATATGGTGTGGATGTACCACTCCCTGCCTGTGGATACCTAGAACACGTGGAAGACATTAACGCTGAAGAACATTAATATAAGGTGTTTGCACTGATAACTACGTTGACAGTCAGCTAAAATATAAATGCTTAATTAGCTGAAAAATAAAAACGCTAACTAGCTGGGACTAGGTGGTTGAGTTGCTGACTGGAGGGTCGGGCGTTTGGAGCCCTGTCACCACCAAGTCAACACTGTTGGGGTGTTTGGGAAGACCCTTATCCCTACGGCCCATACAGTACAACCCAGCCATTGCATGAAGTGTTGCGATGTCCCAAGTCGTGACCTGTGAAACCTGTGCCAGATCAAATGCCCAAGGAGGGAAAAAAAGCTAACTAGTAACCCTTTGTACAAACCAAACCAAAGTTTTAAAATCAATGTTAAATAAGTAGCCAGTTGTCCAACTACTGTAGTATCATCTTTTGGTTGCTTAGCCAAAAAAAAAATATATATTTAATTAGTACACACTGATTTCTTTCTAGCTAATTTTCTGGCAAAAATCACTGGTGACACAAAAAGTCATACAGTACAACTTCATTAAAGGTCACTAAATGACTGCCAACTTTGCCCAAGGCTGCTTTCACACGAGGCACGATTGATTTATAACACGCCCGGGTAATGTTTGCTCGCCCTTCCCCCCTGGCTAAGCTCACAGGACACTGACAGTCACTGCCAGTACACTGACTTACCTGGAACAGAGGCGTAGAGTCCAGCCTAAAGCCATCTGAGCCTGGCTGTCTCACTAGCGACAAAGCCTGGGGGTCATCGACAGCCAGGAGAGCATTGAAGCTAACGCTCCCGAATGTTCTAGCCTGAGTCTCTGGCTGAGCTTTGTCCTGTAAACAAGAACAGATAAACCCAGGTTACTTCTTATTGGGGGTAATGGTTTGGGGTGCTAACTCCCACGCAGTATGCCCGCAGTAAACAAACTCGGGCAGAGCAACCCACAAATATTATATAGCAATATTGATATAAATATAAATATTGTAATAATTAATTAAAATTAAGAACTCTTATAAAATGTGATAAATAGGTTGACTTTTTCAGTTGAATGTAATTGGTAAGCAATGAATTACATTTCCCCCGGCCCCGAGACTGGAGACTTGGTTGCGTCCAACCCATCCTCTGCATTCAGCAATAGCAAGTGCATAAAAAAACAAAAAAGCAAAGTAACAGACCAGCCAAAAATTTTATATTTAAAAAGCTAAAAAAAAAAAAAAGGTATGCTATTTACTATTGCTGGAACAATAAAATACGTAACAAATTTGGTGATTTTATGCTAGTTGGGAAATGTGGAACATGATGCTAATAATAATAATAATAATAATAATAATAATTAATAAAATCTCCTGCTGAATGGGGGAGGGGCTGGAGCATGTCCTCGAATAACCCCTACATGGGTGGAGATTTCAAGGGAGGTCCATCTACTCTCCATTTACTTATACTAAACCAAACTCCTCAATTCAGTCTCTGAAATGTTGTAAGATCAGTACAATACACTGTGTACATGTACAGTGCAATGCATGGTGATGTATGAGTATTTCAGTAATATTAGTTAAGATGTTAAAGAAAAATAATCAAAACAAAGCAGTTCAATGCAAATCCATCTCAGGGTCAGTGTCCCACAGTATTTTGTCCCTCTTCCAATATAGCGATTTCCCCAAGCCAACAACTTTTACATTACATTATATTATATTATATTATATATTTTACAACAAATTGAACAACTCTGTGGTGTGAACGCAAACAGGTTGAACACTAGTAGCGGAGAGCGAAAATGCTTACAATGATCTTGAACCTGTAGAGGAGGGATGCTGCATCTGCTAAACAGCCATACTCATAGTTGTCAGGGTTGTATTTTGGCACGTAACCATCCGCCCCTGTGCACAGGAACACCTTCTCGATGTTGCAGATGAAGGAGTCTCCGAGGTTCTGCACAGGATCCACCATGACACGGCCGTAAATGATGTCACCTACCGGGATTACAAAAAGTTAAGTACGAGCAACATTTTATTGGTACTGAGATTTGTGGAGTATTAAAAAATATATACAATCCGTGTTTTCTGGAGATGGAGAAGAAATCCTAGTCTTATTATATCTTTAACAGTGACTCAGGCAACTCTCTGCAAGCCCATGGGTTACGCAAGACCGAAGTCTTTAGGACAAAGTGCATCCTGTGTTCAGATG